>VOMN01108708.1:0-10461 GCA_014899125.1 Orchestia grillus | reverse complement strand
GTGCGTGTGGCGTGGGGTGTGTGCGTAGATATGGTGTGTGTGCATAGAGGGTGAGTATGTGAGTAGAGTGCGTGTGTGCGTGTTTCATATGACTGGTGCCATGTGATGCGTGTCCTCATTTTGTCACTCGTTTAGTTGTAACTGGTGTCGTTATGGAGATAAAAGTTATATAATTATGAAGTTGTGATCTGTGTTCTTTCGAAGCTGGAAATGCTATAACTAAGGAGTTGCGACTTATGATTATGTTATTATGAAGGTATAACTCATATCAATACGAAGTGATAAATTATATAATTGCATAGTTATGACTCCCATTATTTATGAACTCGTAACTTATGCTCTCAAAGAATTATAACTTACATAATCATTATATATAATTGTGAAGTTATCATTCAGAAAATTTCAAAGTTACTTATATGCTAGTGGGGTTAAAAGTTTCATAAACAGATATATATGTATGTTGTTAAAACAATGTTATTAAGCAGACGTAATTAATGTTATGAGATATTGAATGTTGCAGTGTTACCTTATATCATCATTGTGATACAACTAATATAATAGTAAAATTAATGTTTTTATCACTATCTCACCGCTCTTCCAAAAAAATGGAAATTCTAGCAATGTAATTTAAAACCGATAGAGCAAAGGAACTTCGTTACTTGCTGACAAGGGTACTTCATATAATTTTTTTTGTACTTGGGAATGGAAAACATTCTTCAGCGTTGATCCAACGCACGAATCTGTGCTCTGAGTTTTTATTCCAGTTCTGATTTCAGATAAAAAATCGGTTTCTGCATCAGTTACAATTCCAGTTCCAAAATTATTTTCCGCATCAGTTACATCAGCTTCAGTTTCAGCGCCAGTCATTAATACAAATTATAAAATTCAACCACAATCTTGAAGCTGCGCAAGTCAGCTGTGAGCGCTTCATGCCGCCACACGTAATATATGTACACATTATACACACACATATAAGTTGGCCGGCCCGCGCTCCTCAAGCTCCTTTCCATCAATATTCCGTACAACTCATGAAAGATATTCCGGCTGTTGATGAAGTGAGGTGCCCCCCGTCCCATCCTCTCCCCCTCCCACGTCCCTCAGCAAAAATCCGGGATGAAAAAGTACGCGTTGGCTATCAAATTAGAAACTAATGGAAGGGCTGCGCATAAGACAAAAGCATCACAAAGAAAAACTGCCACACAATTCATTATCCATTGGTGTTGCGTAAAAAGCGCGGCCGGCCCGATGCTGGGGCGCTAAGAAGGCACTTGGCTCGCAATTACTGGCGGCATCAAAGGGCGCCGCCCTCTGGACCTCACACGTGAGAAGGTGGTGGTGTGTGGAGCTGCGTGTGTGCGTTTAGTGGTGTGTGTAGTGGTGTGTGGAGTGGTGTATATAGTGGTGTGTGTAGTATTGTGTGTGTAGTGTTGTGTGTGTAGTGCATTGTGTAGTGCATGTGTAGTGGTGTGTGTTTGACGTGTGGAGTGTGTAAAGTTGGTTTCCCTGAATGAACTTGGTGTGGTCACGTAATTTGACCAGATCTCCCTCCCGACCGAAACAGCTATGGAGCTTCGCCTCGTCCTGGCAATTCGCTCTCTCTCGCTACGGCGCGTTGGTGTTTGAGGGACAATATCTAGCTGTTGGGTTTCTCATATGTTATTATATGTCGTATAATGGGTTCGTCATGCGTTTGTGATACAAATCGATTTGCTATGCTGTCCTGCGCAAGTTTGCCGAGACCAACATAGACCGCAGGATTTCAATACAGTGCAAGACAACGACGATCGATTAATAAAATTTAGCACAGAAGTACTTATGGATTGTTGGATATTTCAGCGTAGGCAAGTTTCAAAAAATACATATGCATATATATATATATTAATGTGTGCCTCCCCCACTGCCGAAATGTCGGCACTAAATTGCCTGCTACTCAGTAATTTATGCTTTATCATAGAGTTGCATAGTCTCTCTTGGTGCTGGAGCAGCGCTGGCCAGACCAGTGTTAGCTAACGCTGCCATGGCATCACTGAAACAACTCTGAACAGAATTAACCCAAGTCGCGATTATCAGTGTAATTCAGTGTTGCCACTTTGCAGAATGCGGACTGGCTTAGGCATTTCAGCGGGATTTTGTTATATTCGAGTTGTTCACAAATGAAGTATTTCTTTGAGCTTCCAAGGAAGATACGCTGAAGAGATCCTCCTTGATCGTGTCTCGGAAATTCAGCAGCCCACGAGTGCTAAGGAGGACCCCAGAGCTCCCTCAACGGCATTGCCCATTAGTATTATATGAATTTGAAGAATGGGTGAAAATTTGAAGTAAGCCGTCGTGAAGTAAGTAATATTACGTGAATATGTTGTGGCTACGCGAGTTGGATTTGAGAAATTGTTATAATAGCTGATACTGAAATTTCAAGTGAAATTAGAAACTGCGTTTTAAACTGAAATTGGAGGTGATATAAAAACTGAAATTAGAATTTAAATAAAAACAAAACTAATTTATATTAAAATTTTAATTGAAACTGAAATTGAAATTGAAACTTAAATTTCAATGAAATAAAAATGGAAGCTTAAACGGAAACAGAAATTGACCGTGGCATTAAAATTTAAATGCAAATTGAACCTGAAACCTAAAATTGAAACTGATACTGAAACTGGTACTACTTTGAGCCTTGCTCTCAGGATTGCAACACGTTATGCAATGGACGTTGACCGACAAATGTAATCATACGATTACATATTTCCCGGAAACGTATGTAATTACGACTTGCAGCAACTTCATTTAAGTGCAAGAAGTATAAGGTACACTTAAAAATTACTACATTACATTCAAGTGCACCGAATGTAGGCATACAATACTGACCTCTGAGAACCAATTCCTTCGTTAAACATTCTACATGAAAATGCTACATTTTCATCCCTAAGTCTTGACCATATATCATTCTCTTTACTTGGAATTTGTATAAAACAAGTCAAAATTTATCTGCTGGCGACTTCACAAAAGTCTACGGAGATTGGTCCCTGATTGATAAAAGACACGCTAGAAGTCATACAACTTATTCGGGCCTACAAGCTACAGTTACAAGTGTCCATTGTAATTATTCAAGAAATCAATGTCTGTAATTTTCCTGCAACTCGTGTGGTAATAAATTGTTTGAATTGCAAACGTTTGGCGGCCGTAATGAGTTGTCTTCCTAGGCCCCCCGCATCGTGTCTTACTTGTTCGAGAACGGAGGCCAAATTCGCTTTGCTCGTGTCCAAAAAAGGTACTGAAATCAAAAGCGTTCATAGAGTCTATTAGCTTGAACTTCATTTAAAATAGCGTAAAAATTACGCACAAAATGTATGAAAATTTTCCCATGTTTCCATTGCCGAAGTGCTATGAAAATTTCATTTTCAAGTGTTGTGAATTCAATTTTCTTGAACTATGATTTCATGCTCCTTGCACCAAAATGTTAGAGGAGCAAATGTGGAACAGGGGTACCAATAGAGGTACCATACCACATCGTCTGGACTACAGCATAGGTTCTGCACTCTTGTTATGATGAACCGTGTAGCATCCCACCAGTCTAGCTTTCTCTGTTGTTGGAGAAGGTGATGATTTGCAAGCGACAGAGGCTTTTAATTTGGTGAGCTCTAGCAAAATTTTCTCGTTTTGTCGGTAAATGTAAACTATTGGGTAGTGTAGAAATTATTATCCGTATGAACCTCAGTATACTGTAGTTCATCGCACCAGCGTTGACAACCGTGTATTCATTACTCGGCTCTGTGTCCTGTCCATGTTTGGAGGTAAGGACTGCCAAGATGGCGGTGTCACTAATATGGAATACTAGTGTTTCATATCTTGCGAACTAGCTGCTGAGGGCCTTTTTTGGTTCGTAAAGTTTTCAGCTGCTGCTAGGGAGAAATGATTTGTTGTGGGTGAAATGTGCGAGGTGCAGGCAAAAAGCGTTGTAATTATGAATATTACTAATGAAAAACTCTTTTGTATCCACAGTATAACGCCGTTTGTTCAATAACTAATTTTCAAATGTCGAGCAAATAAAATACATTAGTTTGCAATTTGGACTAATAATTGTGTATTAATTGGATATTATCGCTGATATTACATACTTGTACACCATTTTCCAAACACGTAAAATGAACTTTTTTCAAAAATAGAGCTTCTAATGCATTTCGAGTCATCTTACCAAATTTACACTACATCAGCTATTGAAATAATAGTGTATTTTATCATTGTGCCGCATTTTGTAAGGACTTCTTTACTATTTAGTTGCAAGAAACAGAAAATAAAACGGCATTCAAGATTCGTACCTCTTAATCCATATAGCCTCATGGTGCTGGGGATTTATTCAAAATCAGTCATCGGTATCATGGTTGTCGCACTTGTCCGAAAATGATCCTCTGACTGAGGAATTGAGAATTCTTTTCGTTCATTCTAGCTCCACTTTGGTGGCGTAGAAATTGTATTTCACTCTAAGCATTCACAATCTCACGCGCAACTTTATCTTTACTTTTTTACTTCAGAAGCAACCAGTTAGCCTGAAAGCTCGCACGAGATCTCGTCACCTTCTCTGTCCAACGGTACATCATTTACTGATCTGTCAAGGGAACACGAATACGCCTGGAGACTTGCTTATGGCCGCCAGTACAATAAATCCATCGTAGGGTGCTCAGATGTTCAAGAGACGCACCAAAGCGTGAAATTACAGCTTCAATTGATGAAGCCTACGTTCCTCAGTTGGGTGTAATCCCCATTGCATGGAATATCACGCTGGTGACGTCTGTTGTTGCTCAGTACCTGGCTATAAACTATCAATATTTTCCTGTCAAATGTGCCCCGGGAAGGTTGGACCGAAATTTGGACCAAGCTCTGCAATATAAATGTCCAAGAAATGGATGCAGTGTTAAGTTAAAATAATAAAGACACTTTATGAGAGCTATTATGTAGCAAAATAATATACCATGGAACTTCGGAAGATGGCTAAAATGTAGCACCAAGATGAATAAAGCTATCCTATGACGCACCCGACATTAGAAAACAATAAATCATGACACCGATAGCAACGGATAAAATATTGAAACAATAAGAATAAAGACGTGTGGAAAAGCTCTCAGAACCGAGGACGGTACTTCATGGGGCTGAGAAGAACAAAAAGTGAGCCGTGCCCTAATTTACACGGCGCAAACATCCCTGATGCCATACATCGACTCGATGGCCACGGGAAAGTTCATACGTGTGGTCCCTGCACAGCTCTTCATGTTGGCGAGCGAGCACATCGTAAGTTTTGTGAAGCCCTGAGCCTAATTTAATAGTCTTATAAAGGCCAGTCCATGATACTCCCGGGACTCTTACTAACTAAAACAATGGCAGCTAATCATAGGTGTTGGAGATGCCAGCTACTAGCGTCCACTGGACAGCCTTCACAGGGGCCTTAATGACAGGCCTCTGCTTCTCAGACTCCGTAACTCCGCACCTTCCTCAGCTCTCTCTCACCCAGTCCAACTTTTTCGGCCGAACAACTCTAATTATCTATCATTTTGGCTGCCCATTTAAAAGTATCGCCGCCGGTTAGTTGATTAATTATCAACTGGGCGGCGAAAAGTTATACAGACTGAGCTCTCTTCCACTCACTCTCTCCCCTTCTCTCTCTCTTGACAATCTTTCTCGACGTCTTGGGGTACAAGAATAACGGCACCCATCGCCGTTGAATTTTTTTCCTCTCTCATGTTTCAAATGATTCCTGGTTTGGGAGCATGTCGCCATTGCGCTTCAAGGGCGTTTTTTTCTGGACTATTGCAGGTTAGAATTCGTACTCGCGCTAACATGTTTTAACAATTCGTACTAATGCTAGAATAATTCAGCGCATTTGCATTTCAACGTGGAGGCTCGAGCGACGTTTTTATCTGCAGTTGCCCTTCTGTTGTTGCACAACTGAAGAGGATCGTACGTGTACGAGTACATGAACGGTACATGAACATGTATGGGTACATCAACGTAACTGGTTCCTCCATGCCCTCGGTTTCTACGTACCCTAATTCGAGAGAGGCAAATTTTTTTGTGCGTGCAGGGTGTTTATCAGAGCTTAATCGCTCATTAGATGTTCGCCACAGATCTTATAATTTGTTTTCAATGTTTATTGCAAATACCATTAACGTATTTTGGTGCTACTTAACTTTGCGATGCTTAACTCGATGTTTAATTGGACGAAATTCATCCGAATGCAAGCCGATCGTTAAATTTTCCCGCGTGCGAGTCCGTTTTTAGCATTTAAAACTTTTGAATAAAACTCCTTCGCCTTTTAATGTCCTTCGCTCACTGAGAGTCGATTGAAGGACCGTCGTTTGTACTTGTAGCATCAATACTAAACGGCATAAAATTTTCAAAACTTCCATTACATATTCATCATCGCATTCTTTAAACTCATTATTCCATGTCCGATGGTATGCGGTTTTTTTTCAAATGAATTCATTGTTAAGATGCGATACGATTAGGTATTTGAAGCATTAGATCGTATACATAGGTGTACATGCCCATCTGAAAGTATTATAAACATCTCGCATATTCTGTGTACGATCATTCAGTCCTCTTTGTCACTCAGTTTTATAATAATCGATGTACCCAGAAAATTTTACAATAAGGCCCAAATTTAACCCATGAACTGTTCATGCGGTCAGGAGGAAATGGAAATCCTGCAGTTTTGTAATGAGGAACTGCACGGTGAGTGGGAGCGTGCCCTCTCTGCACGTGTCCGGAACACGTCCAGAACGTGTCTAGAATTTCCATGATTTAGTGACAGAAACTAAGCGCTGAAAAATGAGTTACCCGATATTTCCTAAAGCTTACGTTCACAGACCTGGAAGAGATGTAAGACAAAAGTAACTCTTTACATCACATTCAACTGGCTAGCCTTAGGAGATGTTTGTATTGTCTTAATGTTATTTGTTAATGAAGTACAAATAAATCTTTGAGTAAGGAGAAGTCTACATGCAAACCTGCACATTAAAGTCATTCATAAATCTCAATTGTGAACTTGCTTGTTTGTTGGGGGTCCTTATTTTTTAAACATGCATCCTTTACACAAGGATAACAAGTAAAATAGATACGAATTTGATGCAAGCGGTCGTGAAGCAAATACCTTTAGGAACCCGGAAATCGCTGTGCTCTTATTTTAAACTGATGCGTAATTGAAGTTATATACTATTCCATCAGATATTTTATTATTGCACCATGCGTAGAAAGTCCATACCGAGTGTTTCGCACGGAGAGTCCAGAATTCTCTCTCGCACGCAAAAAGCTGGCGAGAGAAGACTGAAGCGGTTGCCCAGGCACCGTTGCTCGTAAAAATATGAAAAATTACTGTGGTCGGTCAGCTTAACGGTCTTAATGATGGCCCACAGTGCGAGGAAGTGTTAAAAATGGCACCCGCTCTCCCTATAAAACACTTGGCAATGATGCTTTAGTGCCTAGCCTCTCCTGATACCTGATACCAACGAGTTAATCTTATCATTAAAGCTCGTAATAAGAGGCTGCGTACAGTGGAGCCTTGGCTGGCGCGTCCAGCAACCGCCCGCGCTGAGAACTTTTCAAAATTCGACTGCTTGCTTCTTGCAAAGCATTGTTCATCATTCGATGAATGGCGTTGTTATTCTTCAGTGAATGACGGATGTGGCTCCTTTATATGTGTGTATACTAATAAATTGTGCTGGCCATGCTGAGTAACGGTAATTCGCGTAGATTGACTTTGAACAATGGCCATGCCCAGCCGTGTGAATTATTTAGTTTTAGGCCCGTGTGCTTCGAAATGAAGGGTAAGAGGCGCCGCACAATTTGCATGCTTCATCTTCCTACCGAGTGAACGGCGTGTGTTGTTGGGAAAACGTCGTACATGTTGTAATTACCCTGAAATGTGGCTTTAATAAAAGTTCTTGCACGAGAATAACTGTTCAGTGTGAATAAATAGTATTTCTGATCTTCAGGTATCTTAAATGAACGTTAAAGAGAGGTGTTCTAGTTCCAGTGTGCTGAAGATTACTTTGTGGTTTCGAAAACTCATTAACTTGCAGTTACGACTGAAAGAATATTTCTTACCCCTCCATTCTACGTAAGTTTTTTTTATCAGCTGGGACGGCATTTTTCTTATTCTCTTTATATTGAAAATTCTCAATATTCAAAATTCTCAACGTTCAAAATTTATTATTCAAAATGCATTATTCAAAATGTGACATTCAGTATTCAAAATTCTCTACGTTAAAAATTCAGTGTCTACAATTCCAGAAACAGCTTAGCTCTCGGCTAGATTACACGATTTCTCTCTCTCTCATCATTCAAAGTGTTTTCTTGAAAGTATTTTCAGGGCAAAATATATTTTTAAAGTATCTTGCGGGCGAAATATATTTTCAGAGAATCTTGAGGACCAAATATATTTTCAAAGTGTCTTGAAGGCAAAACGTACTTTCAGAGTGACTTGAGGAGAAAATATACAAAGGTTGGACAAAATAATGGATGCACCTTGGAAAATCAACAAAATATATTTTAATACCGTGTGAATAACAATTCCCTTTTGATGTAATTACAGCCTAAGTTCTCCAAGGTATTGATTCAAACATATTGTGAATTGTTCCCAAAGGAATTTTAGCCCATTATTCGGTTAAAACACCCTCCACTTTTTTTAGAGACGATGGCGGTGGAAATCGACTTCGTATTTGAATTTCTAAAATCTACCACAAATGCTCAATGATGTTAAGGTTTGGGGATTGTGGTGGCCAGATGAGATGCTCAACTTCATTAAAATGCTCCTGTGTCATTCTTTAGCAATTTTTAGCTGTATGGATGGGCCACTCTAAACACTTTCAAACATTTATCTTTGAGAGCAAAGGGTTTTTTAATTGCAGCTCTTCCGTTAAATACAAATTTGTGCAGATCCCGACGAACAGTTTTTGTGCAAACTGGGTTCTGTAGGTGTTCATTGAGGTCTGCAGGGATTTTAAAAACCTTGGTCTTGCGATTCTCTCTAACAATTCGATTTAGAGTCCGACGATCTTCCAGACAACTTTGACTTTCGGCCAGACTTCTGCTTTGCTGAGGACGTTTTTCCTGCTCTTTCAAAAGCTGTCATTACATTTGAAACAGTAACTCTTGAAACGTCAACCATTCGGGCAGTTTCTGTCACACCAGCACCTGCCAGACGACCACCAACAAATTAGCCTCTTTGAAAATCGAAGAGGCCTGCAATTTTATAAGGTTGTAACCAAAATTTTTAGATATCTCTGAAAAACAGTTTATTTAAATATCTCAAATATCTCAAATAGCAACAACAACAAAACATTAAAATATATCAAGCTTTGATCTTTTATAACATGTTCAAAGATTATGATTCCAAAATGTTGGGTGTTTCCATTATTTTGTCCAACCCCTTGCATTTTCCTGCGGACTTGAGGACTCCGCGGGTGATGAGTAGATATGAATTACACATTAGTTAAGCGTTTGATGTAGATGGCGCTGCACTTATTGCTGTGTAGTCCTGCAGAAATAGGTAAGTTATGCCTACTAATATGTTTTTGATTCAAAATATCCACACGATGCTCAAAAGAATATAGTTTGAATATAAAATTTTTCATGCATGTTCAATTTACAATGAGCGCACATGCATGCCACAAACGTACGTATATAATGCATGTATGTATCAATGCATCACATACATATCATAAACGAGTATACTTATATAAAATATCACATGTATCTCCCGAATAAACATCAAGTGTATGCAATAGCAGCGAAGTCTGCAGAAAAGATACCGTGTATCCGATTACCTCACCTCGTAAACTTCGCTCGGCCCGAGATGGCCCCTGCCGCATCACGGAGACGGGAGGATTCGATGGTTGCTGCCGAGACTATTTGCACAAAAGTTAATTTCATGGTTCCAATGCCATTTTGTCTTGCACTTGTTCCTTTTTCCCCTCAAGTGGAATTGGTGCACCGTGCAACCGATATTCTGCAGTGCGTGAATCTAGCGTGCCATGGGCAGCTGTGAATACCTGAAAAACTGATCAGCTTCAGGCTTAAGTAGCAGTATTTTGAGTGAAGAGGAAATAGTGCTGTAATGTACGATTGCTAAGCTGCAAAAGATGATTGGCAGTAATTTAAGTATCTAGGATACAACACAGTGAGATAAATTCTTGCAGAAATGATCAGCTTGAGGGTACAAGTGAGAGTACTTTTGATTGAGTATATAAGATACGAACTCCACAAAACAAGTACTGGTACGATTCATTAGCATCAGGAAAATATTGGGACTATTTGTTTAGGATATAACCTGGCGAAATACTTGCATGATTGGTCAGTTGTCTATATATTAATAAAGTTGTACGGACATACCGTTCAGTCTCGCTTCGCCATTTTTCAAGTGAAATTTTAGGTCTTGAGCGAAGTATCCTGTATACGGGCTGCATGTTTTGCTAT
>VOMN01108704.1:0-24878 GCA_014899125.1 Orchestia grillus | reverse complement strand
TCATTCAATAAGTTAAGAAATAGGGTGGCAGGGTGGCCTTTCTGACGTTGACATTCAGTAGACAAAGCTTCTAGATATTGATCTTCAATAAAAAAAAATGAATGATAGCGCAGGAAAAGCAAGTAAGGTTGAATATTTGATTCTCGACATCAATTGGCCAAAGAGTGAAAAAAAATGTTTTGTATTAAAGGGGACGTTAATTTTTGAGTTTCAAAACTTGACCAGCATGAGGCTAGAAAGCACAAAGCGAGGACAAATTTCATGCTGAGGAGTACAAATCGTTTAATGAAAATAACAGAAGCAAAATACAAAAATATACAAAGTTACAGCACCAAAAGCCGATAAGTTGAGCTCAGGTCCTTTTGCCTATCGCATTTCTGCCACCGATAACAGGAACTTGGCTGACTTGGATGAACTGTGCGAGTGAAATAATGGATTTTTTATAGTACAGAGTCGCATCATTTTTGTGAGCCTCCTCAACTTGGATTCAATGTTAAGGTAACTTGTGAGAGTGAAGAAAGATCTCGCTGCCACCTAAATGCAGCATACTCTACGACTTTCGATTTGAGGTTAGTTTTGATGATTTCCTACAGCTCCATCGCTCTCGTTTCCAGGAAACAAATGGTGACAAACCGTCAGGTCCTGATAATGGTACCCTGCTCAGCTATCTTGTGTCGACACACGGTTCTCTTGTAACCAATAGCACATAGCTCCGTTGTACATAAAGCCGGAGAGAAAATTGAAAAAGGACACGCACTGCTTTACTTCATTATTATTTCAGGTGCTGTGGACTGCGTGCCGTCACTGTACTCATGATTTAATTTCGCCTCCAGTCGAAATGAACAGGTTCCAGTTCCAGAATTTCTCGTGTATAAGTACACTTACGCTATCAATTACGTATTTGGATGATAGTAAAACCATTTTATATTATTTCAAAATATACTGTCTCGCCTTGTAATTCTTCAATATCATTATCTTAAGGTTTCGGACACTATCCGCGACAGCGATCTGTCTGACGACACCGCTACTGAACATCTTGTAGAAGAGTTCGAGGTAACCTTGTCGTATAAACCTTGCCCGCTCTTTAATTAACATCCTGCTCCCAATCTTAGAAAAGTGATTTTCTTATCTCTTTACCTACTTTCGAAATGAAAGTGTTCTTAAAACTCGATTGTACAAGTTCTCTGATGCTGTTCTTAAATGCCTTTTTTCAGATTCTAATTTTCTTTTTAGATTCGTATAAAGTTGATGGTTTTTCGTTACACACACTTAATGTTTGGTTTTGAATGTCTGGAATGTTGGTTGTTGTAACTCGCAGATGCAGATAATTCAATGACGGTAATCGCAGTGATAATATCTGGAAAACCTTGCTTTTCCCAACAGACCCTACGGTTAGCAGCGGCTGCGAGATAATACTTGACTGAATATGAGTACAAACTAAACCATTTTTACGACCCCAAAAAATACGGTGTGCTGAAGCTGTTCAGGATGTACAGCAAATGTACAGGCCCTTGCCCTTTCCATGAGAGCTTTTGAAAGTAGCTCAGGAAAAATCCGATTTGCGTGACATTTTTGCCTCCACTCGACCGACGCTTTCATTTCGAAAGCCCTGCATGGGCAAAATGATCGTTTTTGCATTTATATCGACTCTTTCTTTTTGATAGCATCGTCTACTCAAATTAGCTGAGATTGCAGGTGCAGTGCAGCATGAACGCGCGCGTTCAGGTCTAGAGCAGCGGTAGTTTTTTATCAGCATACTTATTTTGTTTACAGAATGGTTTGAATATGGAGGCATGTCAAAAGTAAGGAGGCGCTCACAGATAATCACCGCCTGCTCAGTTGTGTGGGTGAGGAGGTTCTGGCCGCTCATGATGGTCATCTAAGTAAATTAATAAACGTCTAAGTACCTCACGCAAAGTTATTCTATGCTGAGCCTATTGAAAGCTAAAAATGTGCTCGTGTCGAGTTACTTTTGACATGTCTATTGAACTTCTTCGACATAGTTAAATGTGCATGTGTTGGAGATGATTCATTTATTTGATCAAAATAATTGTGGGTCAGTTGTACCAGGTAATCAGTTCTCGTACGAATGAGGTGTTACCATTAAATTCCAGAGCCAATTTGAATCATTTATATTATAAGTGAACCTCCCAACTCCCACAGTCAGGTAGGTGCATCTCAAACTTTGGTATGTTCATGCCAGAAGCACTATTGCCGCGTTCTAATATCCATGTGTCTGATCATAATTTAAGGTAATTTCCATTTGTGATGGCACCCATTACCATTTCGGATCTCATTTTGAATTCGCGTAGAAGTGTTCATTTTCTCCACGTCGTGGGATCTCAGCTCTTATGTGCACTCATTAGTTAGCATACTCCACTCACAGAAAATTTAGCTGAAATTATGATCATCGTTTTGTGTTTACTGATGCCAATATAAGTCTAAAGTCTGTTTCCATGAAGTCAATCTACGCGGGAACTTTGGATGAGATCTAATACAATAGCGTATTGACCAGCGTGGATCTGTAGCGCAAGTGGTAGTGCGCTTCCCTCCTCGTAAGGAAGTCCTGGGTTCGTTTCTCTGGGCAAGGTACTTTCCTCGGAAAATAAAGATTGATAGTCAAATGTGCAGCAAAATTAATATATTGAAAGAAAATGGAAATTAATATCAATTACCCAAAATTAATGCCTAGATAAACTACTTCTAGATTTCTACGGCCCTTATATGTAGCTGAATAATAACGCCCCTATAGCATTTTTGCTTGGTGGTACGCTCACTCGAGTACCGTCAGGCCTCAAAGGGTTATGCCCGATTTTCCTAAAAAGGTGGCACACCAGTGTGGCGTAGGATTGGGTGCTTGATCTACCTCCAAGGTGTTCGTCTTGTGTTCTGTGACCCTGTGTCTAGGACACGTTAGAGAGAGCCCCTGAGCTAGGCTGGGCAGACAGAGCGGGTGAGAAACTCTGCGACCGAAATAAAACACCCGACAAATCCTCAAATTTTGTTTAAGCGTTAACAATAAATCAGAAACTGTTGTAAAACGTAAGAACAAATATTTACTCTCACAAGCTGAAGGAATTTTTCACTATATTTTGTTTCCCGCATGAGTGAACATTACGTTTTAGACGCCTCGATGAAGCAGGTGAACTTGCATCTGTGGGGACTTGAACACATATCTTTGGAATTTTCTTGTATGTATGAAAAAAAACATGTAAAAAAACAGATATGGTAAAACGACAAATACGCCAAAACATTCATTTACGTAAAAATCAGTTATTCACCACTTTAACGAAAACATTTCGAACATGTTGCATTCAACTTTGCCATCCAGGTAAGCAACACACATTCCCAACATTAAGTGCACTTTAAAAACACTCACTAGGCACAGGCGCTCGATCACGACTGCACAGCTCGCATGCAAGATTGTGCAACACATGTAAGGAAGGAAAAGTCAAAAACTAAGCTCGAAGAAATTGCATCGCAAACGTTAGAGACTTGCTGGAGATCTGCTGTTCAGGCGCCTGCTCCACACCCTAGCGAGAAAGTGAAAGGATCGCAAGGATCTCCACATCGAGCTGTGAGCACTGATCTAAAACAAGGTCCAATGACAAGAGATTTTACCTATTCTGCTGAAGTAGCGCAAGGCTTTTTTTCATAAACAGAAACATCTTAAAAATAGGAACTCCAATGTTCCAATTAGTTTGAAACTAAGGAAGCCAACATCACTGACTCATTTCACATACCAAGCAGCTTAATCTAGTGTCAGCTAAACAGTGCAAGCTAGTCAGGTAACACATTCACCACGGTACAATGTATCAACCAGAAATTTAACTTTCTTTAACAGAAATTAATAAAAGAACCCGTTATTTCCCGAAGCGCATAATAATACCAGAGCTTTCAGTTGAGCTTCTAAAATGTTGCTACATTTCAGTTTGAATCTTACGGCTGTCACGACACGCTGCGTTGTCAGCTGTGATAAACCTTCACCAACTTACGACATTTTTACTAACGAGTATTGAAATACCAGTCTATTCAATCAGGCTAGATATTGAGCTACGGAATTGTCAATCGTAGGAATGTATCGATTGTGCGAAAAGTTCTATAATCTCTGAACGTCTCACTCCAGCTGCCTCACTCTGCTGCAGGACGCTGAGTACCAGAGCAAATGTTGAGGTGATGTAGTGAGCCTCCGCTAGCTTTACATCAGCACCTTGAGATCCTCTATGGTGTTCCAGCCATCATTTCGTGAAATCGGTGCAGAGCTTTCGAAACAAATAACTGCATCGGAGACGATCATTCCAGCCAGCTGCTTCTAATTTTTATTCATAAACTTCTTCTTTCCTCATAAACTTCTTCTTTCCTCATAAACTTTCCTCATAAACTTCTTCTTTCCTCAAAAACTTCTTCTTTCCTCATAAACTTGTTCTTTCCTCATAAACTTGTTCTTTCCTCATAAACTTCTTTCCTCATAAACTTTCCTCATAAACAGCTTCTCAATATCACACGAAACTTGAGGACGTCGTTTCGTCATCACAACACCCATAGCTATGCAGGCCTCTTAACGCCAGCCTTCATCGTCAGTATTGCTCAATATCGATGATGGGGGAGTTGGAAACTGCCCAGTGCGGTCCCCCAGGTGCATCCCAGGCTATTGATTAGCGATGGATCTTCTTGTGCATTTTTGATGTAATTCCTACCCGTTTACTCCATCCTCGCTACATTCGAGTCCGGAAATAAAATTCGTCCAAATAATTTTGGTGAACACGAAAATTTGGCTACGTAACTCAGTCGTACACTAAGACACCACTCTTGTATGTTGTGTTCACCGATGACGTGTGGGCGAGGCTAATGGGATTTTTTATATAAGCGTCTTTTATATAGGCCATTTAGTCGGGAATGGGGGCCAAAATGTGTCCTCTAAACTAAGTTATAGATATTTTAAGTCGTTGTTCTAAAATTAATGGAATACAAAACAGATGCATCAGTTTCCTTGAATTCACTCTTTTACATACTTTTTAAAATCAATTATGTATTTTCAAAGATTTTGTTTCCTATAAATTAAGATTTCATGCTGCACACGACTAGTTCACAAGCAATTTCTGATTTGCTTCTATTACTTGATTCTTGAATTAGAATTTATGCACATTTATGTATGACTTTGAGAAGTTTGTTACTCGGAAAAATGTCCGAATTGTCCGTGAATAGACATTTCATGATGGTTACATGTAGTCAGAATGTAGGATTACAGAACTGGTCGTTAACCAAGCGCAGTGCGAACTGCACTCAGCGAAGCAGGCACACATTAACTAGCTCTGAAAAGTGGACCAGTGGCCCACTAAAGTTCTTATCACAATAAATTCTGTCGGTAAAGTCATATGTCTTTAGACGGGAAATTTTGCTCGACTGATTTAAAGGCAGTTCACTGAGTTCCATTGGTCGACGGGTGTGCGATCGGCCTCAGAAGTGAAATTCTTTACTTCCGAATTTTTGATGAGCAGAATCAACTGTTGGCGATACTTGAAGCATTATATCATTTTTAGTACACCGCCCTAGTCTCGCTAGCCGCTTCGTGAGTCCGGAGATCGTGACTAAATTGAGAAGGAAATGCCAAAAATATTCACTTCGTCCACTTGATATTCAACTTCATTGATCTGAAACTACTTATGTATAAAAAATGTGAAACTCCAACGACGCTATCATACAGAGTAAAAAACGTCCCATTTAAAAATACTACTGTTATGTTTTTTTCTATGCGATTTTTTCAGAATGTAACAAGCGCTCACAAACTATTCAAGAGAAACAGTAACAGTTCATTTGTGAGATTTATCTCTGGCATTGAGGTAAATTTGAATTCAAGGGACAATTATAAATCATATTTTTAAGTTGAAACATCATGCTGAATTCACTTCTAAAGCATTTGTTAGCAATTGAAAGAGGCGCTACCTCATTTGTAATCTAAAACTTTTGTCTAGAATATTCATTAACCCCTTACTTTGATACTTCATGAAATTATCCGAATTATTCTCTAAGTTGAAGATTCTTTCATTTTATTTCTCAAATTTAATTGCTTCAACCCATGGCAGAAAATTAATGCTCTATTTTCGATAGAATAATTCATCAGTACCTGTCAATATTCGAGGAGACAAAGAGGCTAATAAAAGAAATACATACCTTCCCTGTCATTCACTAGTCTGAGACATGTAAAGTATCGGACTTCTTCGAGAAAATTACTACTGTCGTCAGGATGGAAAAATTGGTGAGGGTTGTAGAGGAGGGAGGCAGGATAATCGTAAATTTGGATCAGTGCCTTGCAAGGTTGTACTTCTCTCATCAACGATGACGTGAAGGACTTTTTGTAGCTGTCAACCATAAGGCACTGCTACACGCTTGATCTCTTCATACAATTTTGTTTATTAAGTTCTCAAAGTTGGTTGGGTTTTTTTTTCCACAAAAACGTTTGAGAAATGCACTTCAAATTAGCCATGCCGTTTTCTATACTGCAACAAATTCTTTATGCTAATTCGTCGAATGATGTCCTCCATCACCTTAAACAACTGCCCCTTCTGTTATTACTCATCGTGTCCATGTGATTTTGTGCCTTTAACTGCATTCATGTGTTCCGATACGTTCTCCATTAGCTGTTGTATTTTTTACACTCTGGCTCATGCTCTTTCAGTTTGTTATGCATTGTCTCTTGTATTCGCATCGTGAGTGAATTGAAATTATTCTATATGTTTTTGATATGAACTTTTAGTGCAGGTTTGCCTTCTTTGTTCGTGGTTCAAATTAGCTAAATTAAGCTAAATTAATTAGCTAAATTAAGAAGCGAAGCGCTCTAGTTGTTTACCAACTAAAATGCGATACAGACGTTATCAAGTAGTTCTGTCTGATACCTGAGACTATTGAGTTAATGAGATACGATGAACTAGGAGTGAGTCTTAAGTTTAAACTTAGCCCTTCGAGCTTCAAGTTTACGTCGAACGCTGGGGCTTGTACGGCGCACCTAAGAATCGAGCTCGCAGTGCAAGTGAACTGCATGACTCCGCCTCAGAAAATGATGTTTCAAGATTAGTTGCTCAGGGCATCCACTGAAAGATATAATATATGCGAGTATCACAACAACCAAATAAAAGTTTGGTATCTAAGACTAATATGTGATCACCGTTGTTTATTCAGCACAGTCTCGTCTTGGTTACTAGAGATATAAGGGACTCTTATTTAATGGACCACCTGGGCCTAACGTGTTCCGATAGCTAATGGGCTTTCCATTGACGGCTGTTGATGCTGCTGTAGGGCCGCAGTTCGGGGCTCGAACAAATTACGCGCGCTGCGAGTTTTACGTCAAAAAAGAAACTTATGAATTACAATGCGATACGCACGTCCAAATTTCATTTTTAAAATTCATTTCATATAATTTTATCCTTCAATATCATTCAGAGGCGAGGAGAAATATGAATTAAAGTTACTTTTCTTGAACTGAAGATTACAATCCATTTTATGACATGTGGGAGGGAATGCTCACTGTACACTCTATTTCTGCATTTTTATCATCAACCATTTAGTATGAAATAACGTCAGAGAACGAACCATTCTCCAAAAAAAGAATACCTGACTTATCATTTCAAAGTAGAGCTTAGTTTTGTCTCCCGTTGTACGAATTAAATGTACTGTATCTGTCACAGTTTTTTACATGTCAGCTAACACCGAATTGTGGTAGCGCAATGAACGTAAAAAACTATGCAAAGTCACATAGCATTCACGTACAATACATGCATTTATCCGCATTTCCCTTTGAAATTATATTTGGGGTAATTTAGGTTGATGAGTTATGCAAATCCCATTTCAGAATCCTGCTACTATTTCTAGCTTTTCAGCTGAAATAAATAGATCCTGTGACTCAATGTAGTTGACTTAAGTAGCTGTTCACAAATGAACTAAGTAGAGGGCCTCACAAAAATGTTTACCTCCCTTGATAATTTCAATCATTTTCATAACATAAAGCCTGTCTTAGCTCATTTACACTCTTTAAATGCATACCTCAGTCAGAATACTTTATCCATAGTACCTTTCACCTGCTACTGTAGCTTAATATTATGCGAATTATCGATAGTCGAATGGGAGGTGCACATTTTGGTGAGTTGCTTTTTACACACGAAACATTTCCTCGGTCGCATTTTTTACTGGAACAACGTCACGATGAAGGTGACGGCACTGAGTTTCCAACCTAATGCAACAGCTTAATATTTCTTCACACTAACTTCAAAAAAGATGATTATACGTGTAAAATAGAGATGAAATACTCAGAGTTTCGTACAGCACGACTGCTGAGTTCTTGTCGAGCTGCCGCCACGAGGTAGGTGCAGGCCTTTCCAACTCAGGAGTAACAATTTCAGGAGGCATTCAAATTATACTCAAAAATAATTGGTACACACAGTGTTGCGTATGCCCCTTCTGAATCTTGCACTCCTAGCTGTAAATTCGTGGAATTGATACAGCATTAAAATCACAGGCGTGTCCATAAGTTGTACGCGGATGCACATTCTTATTACGCAAAATATTAGCTGAGCGGCTCGACATCTCGGTACCGTTCATTATTGTACTCCTGTGATGTCATAGCTATTTTCTACGCCACTCTTATTACCAAGTACAAGAAATGCTAGTAAAATTCCAGAAAGCTCTTTCATCGAATTTTTTCCAGCTTCCAAGTATTCAGGATCGCATGAATTTTCTTTGTCTGTAATATAACATCATTCAATGTTGTACATATACGAGTCCTTTTAGATGAGCCATTTAAAGAATGTGACACTAAGATGATCTCATGCGGTGAACATTTTTTTATCTCTAGAATTGTACAGTTGAAAAACATAGTCTAAATATCCTTTCCGTTTCATCAGACCGTGGCAGTTTTTTGAAAAGGTTTAGCAAGGATTCTCGCTCCGGTGACGGCGTTCTTGTGATAGAACGTTCTGGAACGGAGGCCTTGTGTTGAGCGACGCCAAACTAAAATTTGGCTGTACCAATCTGACAGCCTTGGTCCTGTCTTTCCGCGAATGAATTTCGATGTAATGAAGTGACCATAGAATTTTCCCTAAAGAATTGGACTTGGATGCGAAACCCTTTTTCAGGAAATGATATAATTTTGTATATTGCAAGCCCAAAATAGGCTTCGACAAAATCAGTAGGTATACTTTTATTACAATGCATTACGTTATCAAGTTTCGAAAAGAAATTCATAACGTTCCTTAACCTCTATAATGGAGGTTTATTTTTTAAATTCACTGCACTAAATACGATGAGTATAGAAATCATCAATCAATGCATTTCATTTTTAAAATTCCGTTTCTTCATTGCTATGACGTTGGTGATTTCTGAAGCGTTTCTCCCCCAGGCTGAGGCGGCGGAGAGGGGACACCCGCCGCCCCCAGGCCACAAAAAGCCCCCTCGACCGTCCACTCAGAAAGGATCTGATGAAGGTGACCACTAAACTTCTTCCCACTCTAACTTTTCCACAATGGCATCTAAAATAATCTATTGTATAATTTCTGGCGCCTTAATGCAAATAGCGTCGTCAAATAACTAATTATCGAATGAAAAACTTAGACTGGGTTTTTGGACAGAAGAAAGTGTTTTTAGTCTTTTTCACGTCAGCTCTTCTCACCTGCAAGGGGAACTGCGGTGTTCGGAAGTTTTTATTCTCGGCTTGGAATTGCATCTATTGTTTGAATCATCGCATCGTACTTCCAGGGATGCTCCGATTGAATTCATAAAAGTCTGTACCCCGAACAAAGTTTTTTCTTCCTCTCTTTCAGATCCGTTTTAAGTTTCGGAAAAGATATTATTCATCTATGATAGGATATCACTGTCCCGCTTGATCCAGTTTGAAATTTCTTTAGCAGTTCGTGCAGCGAGCTACGAAGTATCCATGATATCATAAGAACTCACAGTGAATATAACTCTCATACAGTTCTTTGCTTCGGGAATATTGGATACCATTTCCTCCCTCGTTCTTCTTATTCAGAATTCATTGTTCGCTCCGTCCGAGCCGTGCCACTTCATGCAATATATTTCATTCTATTTCTCGAGCCGCTTGAATAAAGAGGTTCTAGAGCCTTCCAGAGCCGTAGTTGAATAGAAACTGCAATTTCATCGTTCACATTTTTCAAATCATGCGCGCACCTCGGGATTTTAACATGTATTCGTCATATACTGCCAAACAATTCCAATCATTTTGAACGAAGAGCTATTAGAATAAATTTAGGACAAATTCCTTATTTTTAGAAGTGCATTAACATGTTATCTATTCAGGGCTTGGAGTGGCAGAAATCGTCATTACGGCAGCAACTCCGATGGCTGAAAATTCATCGGCTTCCACGAACAAAGCTGCCCCTGTGTCTTCTGATTCCATAGACATGACAGACGGCAACCAGTCTGACGCAGACGGAGAGGCCATGTTGCTGGATGATGATGACCACCCACCCCCGCCTCCGCCGGCCCCAAGTGGGGGAGGGGCGTCAGGGATTGAGGAGAGAAGAAGAGAGGAGGATGAGGCAGGCAGAAAAGATGCCAAAAACTTCAAAGTCAAAGGAGGGAACAGCATCGAGCTGTCAACCGACGGGGGAAATGGAGCCAAGTCTCCGACTCCTAGTGAAGGACCCCCAGATCTCGATCTCGACAAACTCAAAGATTTAGATCGGCTCAAGGAATCTGATGCGTAAAGTCACACTTCGCTTCGGTTAGTCAAACGTGTGAGGGTTGGTCACTTCTTCTCCATTGATGAAGAGCAGCGAAGGCGATGAAGTTCAAATTAACCTGAAATACTGGTTACCATTTTTACCAATCTTGATGACTTCATGAAGGCCTGATGAAACAGCCTTGTGAAAAAAAGTTTGGAGGTTCTATATGTAGAATGGAGTAGAATCGTTATGGAATGACATGACCACATATTAATATCGACAAGAAGATTCAATTTCTTGCCAGCAGCATGTTGCCTGCAGCATGTTGCCTCAGCATGTTGCCTGCAGCATGTTACCTGCAGCAAGTTGCCTGCTGCATGTTGCCTGCAGCGTGTTGCCTCAGCATGTTGCCTGCAGCATGTTGCCTCAGCATGTTGCCTGCAGCATGTTGCCTGCAGCATGTTACCTGCAGCATGTTGCCTGCAGCATGTTGCCTCAGCATGTTGCCTCAGCATGTTGCCTGCATTCTTCTGAAAGTATTTCGTCTAGTACGCATTTATTAGTGTCTCGAGTTTTGTTAACACTGGAAAAATATCCTTTCAGCTTGATCACAACAGAATTGTAAGGTTTTTACGAATGAAAAGTATCTGTTCGTATCTGAGACAAACGGGATAAAAATAACTTCTTCCAACAGGCTCCAATGTGGTTTTAGATTAATGCTTTCTAAGGAATCCCTCTAAACTTTTCGATACACGGCTTCCACTTTTTATATATAACAACTTTACTGCTTTCTTAATACTATCATTATCAAAGAGATGTTCGAATTTGGCGCCAGTAATCGTGAGCGTTTGGTGCGATTCGTACGAATCGAATGATTGAATTATGTGGTCGATAAAGAAAAATAAGTATTTCAATGGTAAAATACTTATTGTGAGTCATACATATGAAGTTAAGAAAAGAGCAAAAAGCTTCATGTTATATTATATTTACATGTTCAATTACATGTGTAAGAATTTTTACCGTTTTAGGTAGAACTTTGTTCGATCCCTAGGGCGCCAGAACGAAGTCGCTATTGAAGGGATTGATATCATTATGCAGGAATTTTCTCATTCGAACTTTGTCTTATCACTACCGTCAAATTGTCAGTGGATGTCTAATTTTTGTCTCAGAAAATGTTATTTGTGCGTCACATCTCTTCAAAAGTCTGCAAGTGTTGAAACTTCCTCCATACTTCACGTGTCCCATGCGACTACATCGCTGTGTTCCGTGCGCTGCGAGCCTGGGCTTCATCAGCTCATCGAAATTCATTCCGGAAATTTTATTCCAAAGTTTTATTGCTTTTAGCGTTTTCTACTTGAGCACTGACTGTTATTTGCCGCCGCTGAACAGAAGTGCAAGTGGGTTTAACACACGATGTTAGTTAGTCGACCGCTTAAAAATGGTGCACTGTTAACTCTCCGTGCTGGAGTGAAAACCCATTTTCGCAGCCATCACAGGCTTTAAAATCCATTCAACGCACATAACATACAATCTATGAAAGTTCCACTTTAACACAAGACAGTTCTTTATGAACTTACTCTATACTCTTTTAAGGATAGCATTAAAACTGCCATAGAAGTTGTCGATGCTCGTAGACTGACTAGCGTCACATTGCCTGGGAGCGGCGGGGCTTCGCAATCCAGTAATAGAATATTGATAAGCCGTTTATTGTTCAAAACCCTTGTAAGTATTGTACTTACTGTTCTTCAATCCTGTGTCCTTGTATCTATTGTATTTATTGTTTTAATAACTATCCCGTTGTTCTACCTGTGCCCGTTGTGATTACTTATGACTTGAACGTTGTGGTTATATCAATAGTCCATGTAAGATGAACTTCTCATAGGTGTTAAGACTCCGCAGTCTCTCAGGGTTATTTGGAGCGCTGATGACGTCTTCTCCCTGTTTATCTTTTTATCCATCAGTATCGAAAGACAACCGATTACACGCTTGAATCTTCCATCAAAGTTGCAATAACAAGCGTCCATGTTTTCGAATCGCCCTCTTTGTGGACTTTGCGTTTCTTAAGAAAGATTTCCTCCTTGAAAAGTTGCAGGACTGATAACGTTAGACGCCTCAAATTTCCTACCACAATAGGTAGTTTTGATTGATAATTATGCGCCTTCCTCGATAGAGTTCTGTGATCAAGTAAAAGTTGAAGTCAAACTCCCAGACGATTGATGAGGGAAATCGACACATTTGTACTAGGACTCGCTACTAAATATTATACATAGACGCTAAAAATTTTATGCTCTAGATTGGTCTAGTAAATGATGAATAACTACATTTGGCGTCCATAGAATTCGCTAAAACTTAACACTTGCTACAAGCGCGATCAGCTTAACAACAAAAACTTTGAGTTTCTTTGAGATATCCGTGATATCACCGGAAATATGTCCATGATATCTGTAGACGAAATACCTATGATATCGTTAGGCGAAATATCCATGATATCTATCGGCAAAATATTTATGATATCTATAGGTGAAATATCCGTGATATCTGTAAGCAAAATAGGCGTTGTATTTATAGTCAAAATGTTCATGATATTAGTAGGCGTTTAGATGATAAGATAAAGAAAACGGAGAATAAGTAGCTCATGATCGAAGGGTAGATTTTGTGATTTTCTGTTATTGCTATCACGACACGTTTCTAAAACGCTCATCACTATATAACATCCTCATCACTATATAACATCCTCATCACTANTCACTATATAACATCCTTATCAATGTATAACATCCTCATCACTATATAATACTATATAATATCCTCATTTCTATATAACATCCTCATTACCATATAATATTCTTACATTATATAACATCCTCATCGTCATAAAACATCATTACCACTATATAGGATCTTCATCACTGTATAATATCTTCACCCCAGTATAACACTATTTGACATTCTTATCACTATATAACATTCTCTTCACTTCAGAGCATCCTTAACGCTGTAAAACATCCTTACCACGATATAACATCATCATCACTATGTAATAAACCTATCACTACATAACATCATCTCAATATAACATCCATACCCCTTATAACATCCTCATCACTATATAACATTTTCATCACTCTATAACATCTTTATCGCTGTATAACATTCTCATCACTCTACAGTATGACCCACAAAAAGTACACTTGATTATTTAAAAATTTATTACATTAAAATATTAACGAAGTCGTTTCTATGAACGAGTTTTCCCCATTTAACAAGAACTTCAACATTAATTCAATTTTAAATTATCGCGTGTTCTTTTTGTGGGTCATACGGTAAGACACTTTTCTATGGTTTTTCGACAACGATTTATCAAAAACACATTATGTGGTAAAAGTTTATTAATTCAAGAAATGGAAGCGCTAGTGTTGAAATGGAAAAATGTTGTAGTGAATCAACAAAGCACAAACCTTATGAAACTTTTGAATTTCACGTGCGATAGTTAAAGATTTTGATAGAATTGTCAGCTATGATGCTCCGTTGGAGCGGCAGTTATCACACCGGACTCAGATCCAGTTCGCACATTCCTGCAAATACTACTAACTACATAGTAGACGGACCAAACTACATTGGTCAGCCAAAAATGGCGGACCAAGGATGTTAACTTCTTAATGTGCCGTCGGTAAATCTGACATGAAATAATGCTATTTGCGGTATCACTGATACGGACTGTCCTCTCTAACTATCTCGCTGATTAGTTAGAAATACGGACCCGGGAATTTTCTCCCGTCTAAATCCTTAATTGACAGAGAGACGGACGGACCAACCAACCAGGCAACACTAGGCTATTATTATATTGTGGGAAGGTTATCGTACATTGATGAAACAGGTAGAGTCCGAGGTGTTTCCCTTGTCAACTGAGGAATACTGAGTGCCTGTTATTGCCTACGAAGCAGGTAAGGGACAAACGATACCATAACGCAGGCATACATGTGTATGTACGCCATTTTGATTTAGGGAAGAAACCTTTCGTGTCAAAGTATTTGGCCAACGGAAGAAGAGCTTTCTTGTTTTTTTTTCATTCATCTTATCTTGCCTACGTAGCGGCCTGGGCGCGCCTCATATATTTAAATTTTCGCATGAGCTTTCAGTCTAATTATGATATTCAAGTAGAATCGAATTTCCTCAGCCGTTTGAAATTGCTGAGGGCAACAAGACTTTTTGATAAATGAGTCTAACTTTTTACCATAGCTTTGAGCGACAGAAAAACGTGCATCCAACCTCATTGATCGCTAATCTTCTGTCGCAGTCGAGCAGCGCAAACTACAGGATCTCTTCATGAGTTGTTCTCAGCCTAAGCCTCTTGCCCAATTCTTTGGGATCTTTTATATTTTTCTGATGATATACTTACACGAAGGGAAACTACAGGATCTCTTCAATTCACACGCAGGGAAACTACAGGATCTCTTCAATTAACACGAAGGGAAACTACNTAATTTCCCTCAACAAACTGTGTACAGCGCACATCTGTCTTCACTCGCTTGCGTCTGTCTTTAACAAATCTCGAATAATACGAGCCGTATGCAATGTTATTCATATTTCACACGATGCTGAGCACGAACCTTCAGAGCTTCATCCTTTCTGCCCCACACTCAACTGTAGTGACGTAACAGATGCGAAAGAATACTTTTTTGTGGCTTCCTCTTCTTATTTCCTCAAAAATTGTAACATTTCTTTCGAACTGTGATAGTTTCTTCGGTTGGACAAATCTTCGAAGCGATTCAAAGTGAGACTGGTGATACAATTTAACTTGCGAATCGTGAAGTTACTTTCTGTAATTATTTACCGTGTATAGAAGATATTTACATACGAGTGAGTTCCTGTAATGAATTTGCACGGGCTCTGCTACTAAACAGGGTTTCGATTGTAAAAATTAAACGATATATGATGAGTTGTTGCCTATCGCGTTAAAGTTATTATCTGTACAAGTGCTAAATATTGACTATGCCTGAGAGGGTAATATTTGTTTAGCTGGTTGTTTTGAGTTCGGGTACATATGCCTCTATATACTGATATGCTTCATATATACTGTATATACACACACAGAAAGATGAAAATTATCTTCAAAAAATCTTCAAAAATTATCTTCAAAAAAGTATGAACTTCGGTTTCGGTTTACAGTGTAAATAGTTCATGCAAGATATGTCGTTTCAAAATACCTGCACCAGCTTCACCGGCTTATGTTTGTCTTATCTATGTGAAGGTATTACCTGCAAGAACAGCAAATTCTGGAATTTGCTCGATCCGCATCTGGTATCGATCGCACATGTATCAATTCTTATGCTTCTTGGGTCAGACATAAACTTCTTCAAAACTTTCTTATGCATCAAGACAACAATTTACCATTTCTTCTCGATCGTGAAAACCACACCACATGATCTTCACGTAGCTCATATTGGGAATTTCGGGTACGATAGAAAATGTCTCTTACTCTCCGCAGTCGCTAAACTAAAATGAGGAGGTATTAGAAACTCGGTGTAAATTTGTAGATGTTTTAAACTATCGTTTGTTGAATTAAAGATTGAACATCTGAAAATCTCGGTAATGAATGTTGCCACTCGCACTGCGCAGCGCCTGTTTGTCGACAAGCCTCTCAGACTTTAATACCAGCCGTGCATCTATGTTTTCCTTATTATTTTAATTTTAATCTTAAGTTGGTTTTCGGATTTGGGGAGGCATTATGCGTACCTACTTCATTTTTACATTCCTGTATATGAGAATTTTTTTTTAACTATTTGAGTGCGATTGAACATATTTTACATTGCTTTTATGAATTAAGATTTACTTTTCTGCAGTCTTGGCACGGCTGTTTCCCAGCCGCCTGGCGAGTCAGAATCGTTAATGAAAGACCCTTTACGTGCATTTATTGGGTAATTGTTATCCAACGTCAAGTAATCGTTAACCAACGTTACGATTACCGTAAATGAACTTTCTTCTCAATTAAAATTGATGTTGGTGAACCCTTTCTTCTAAGCAGGCTTTTCCACGAACTCGTACTGCATTGAGTTGATTTTTCAAATTTTTCTTGAAGCACAATTAAGCTCGCAAATAGTTTCTTGATGCAGGGAGAGGTCGAGGAAGGATGAGTAAATTCTTTTCAAGTTTTCTTATTCACATTTCGAAGCATGGCGATTTACTTTGACTCACGTTGAGTTTTCTCGCCTGAAGTAACCAAATGCAAATTAGTTTTTTTGTATTTTTTCAACTAACCTATATTTTCTAATAAGCTAAAACTTGTACATTTCAGATTGATTTCCTTGAGGATGATATTAGAAACATCGAAACGCCGCACTTTTAAATATCTTGACTCCAAGGTGCTTCGTTCAGCTTTTGACTCACGTTGAGTATTTTAATATGAATACGAATATAGGAGTGTTTTTAACATCTCTGACACGCTATGAACTTGGAAAACACTAATTGGATCAAAACGAGCTAACTCGTCCATACAGAAAAGGGATTAGATCAGTGATTCAGCATCTGCTCCCAACAAACGCTTCAAGTTCCCCCAAAATCACGGTAGCTTCAAACGGCTTCTCAGAATTCGATACTTTGTTCGTGCTGGCTTGCGCGCTGCAGTGCAAGGGAAGCTCATGCCAGTCTAATCGAAGAATTATTTGCCTGTGAAATGGTCGTCGTTCTGCACATATAGAGAAGCCTTGATAGTTATCAGGAATCCACAGAAATATACTATAATGAATATGTAACTTGAATTTTTTTGGAATTTAAGACATTACTCGATCAGGGAGCTCATGCTTTCTTGAATGTTTTCTCCGTAAAAATTACAAATGTTCTAAAATTACAAACGTTGACTTATCAAATCTACCTCAATTAAATTTTTTACAACTTCTTGATTAGATTACTTCCTGAATGTAAAAAGTTACGCATGTTAAATTTACCAGGTTTACATTTTATCACAAGCATAACTGACGTAACTAGTAAATATATTCTGTCACGTGGAAATTTACAGGTTCATTGAAATTATAATATACTAACAAGTAAATTGAGCACCCATTGGCAAATGCAAACGAAAAATACTAAGTGTCTGTAGAATCCTTGATGACTTCGTCTAAGTCCCTCTGGGAAAGATGAAGAAATAGGGGTCTCGGTTACGAGAAAAATGACTTTGATTCCTGCTTCGAGATTGCATAGTCAGCATTCCAGCAATAGTCTTCTGACATTTTTGGTTGCAATCTGATTGGGAAGCGCATCCTTCGTCTCTCGTGAATTGGGTGTGAGAATTGTATGCATTTACGGGATGTTCCAATGCGACTCGTGAAGTATTTTTTTTATTCGAGGAGTCAATAATTATGTAAATAGATGATTGATTAACTCGAGCGCCACAAGAAGGTGCACAGCTAACGAAGAAATGCGTTTCTCAGTCAATGTTATTGAAAACCTAGCGTTCTGAGTAGCTCCCTTGTTACTGGTTACCGTAAATAATTTGGATCTATGTAAAGCGAGTCTTAAATAAACTTATTGGGGGGGGGATAATTCGCTAAAGAGGTGATCCTAAAAATTTTAAGAACAATTCGCTAAATTCTGCATATGCTCGCTGAAGTTGATCGCAGAGTTAAGTTGTACGCGTAACTTGTACGACAGTGAAAAGTTCAAGGGTCATTAATAACGATGCTTGTGAGCCTGGTCGTGTGAGGCTATACATATAGAGCTCTGCCTACACTAGTCACCTCGGACCCTGTTTTTGTTGACTTCTTCTAGAATTAGCGGCATGCGAGACGAATAGACAGCGGTTAAATGTGTAGATGTGATGAGAGAGATTTACTTAAAAGCGTTGTGTACAGAGCTACGAAGTAAATTAAATAAATTGAATCTGTTTGATTTCTGTCCTATGCCACGTGAGACTACGATTTTCTTAGCGCTTAATGTATATTATTCAAATTGTCTTCTGAAGACGTTTGGTTATGTTTCGCAGCAAAAGCATATTTATAGGTGCATGTTGGCATCATAAATGTGCATATATAAACTGATGGTAATTATAAAGGTACCTGGGCTTAGGTACATATCGGATTATTCCCTTTATCTTTGGGTTCTCCCCTTAATGGTGTGGAAGCGACACCTGGAACCTCCCGCTTATATAACAAATGTTTATTGTAATATGTTACCCCTCCTTGCAAACAAATGGAATCCTTCAGCTTTTTAAATTTATTTTTATAAAAAGAATGAGAGGTTGCACAGACTGTGAAATGGAATAATAATTCAGACTGTGAAATGGAATACACAGAATAATTCTGCTTGTGTCTGCAGAATTAATTTCAAGTCCAAAAGTTGCGCTGATCGTTTCGGGGACAGACATAAGGGGACAGGACGGGGCTGTGTAGACGGAGGTGTGGGTGCCAGCTCACCAGCTCGAGTGGGTAGCGCTGATTTGGTTTAGAGCTGACACCCCAGATTTGGGCATAACAATGTGTGTATGCTAGACAGAGTCTCAGAGCAATTCACGATTCATTCATCACCAAAATGGATAAAAATCTAGACGTTCGGTTTTGGCTTCGATTAAAAAGTGGCCTCTAAAAGGATTAAGACTCCGGATGGGTAATTTAGAAGAAATTAATGAACCCTCTGGACCATGCCCTCTTCCATGCGTGGAGAGGATACGCTACTGTATATAATAATAAATATTAAGAATTGACTACCGAGAAACCAAAATAAAAGGCCGTTTATGTTGAGAAGGTCGTGGCTGTAAGAGTGAAGGCCCAACCGTGTTACTTTAATTAGATTATCAACTAACTCACTGGCTTGAACAAAGAGTAAGCAGTTAGAGGAACGTTGAATTAAGTAATAAGACGAGTATAGGTGACCAGTTTCATCCAATTGGCCAGAAATTTTCTTATTAGCACAAAATAAAACAATTGGATGTTTATTTGAATATTAAACTTGTGAGCAAATCATTGCAACACGAGTGTCATGGTGGCCATTACGTAGGGCGACACCGAGGCGGGCTGAAGGTAGTGCCGACCGCTTCGCTTATTCTGGCGAAGCTCCACAAATTGGCTACGGCAGTTGAGGGGCTTCCCCCCCNGACCCCGATCGAGCCGCCCCTCGGCCGCTTCTCTTCGAGTGCTGCCGAGAACAGGGTCGTGGTCTCTTCTGTCCTGTGCACATCGAACTACGAAAATTACGACTCGAGATACGCTTTTTTACGAATCAAGAAGTAGTGTCAAAGCTTGAGAAGTAGCCCGCAAGTAGCAGAAAATGACTTTTTGATGGAGCGAGAAAGATTTTTAGCTCCCGCGGCGCCTGTGGTTGTTGGCTTCACCGAAGTGAACTCGAATTAATTCACAGTGCTGTACGATAAACAATCTGCCCCTTTTTTATTCCTACTTGTAGAGCCTAGACCTCGCGACGGAAAATGGCAGCTCTCAAAAGTCATTTCGTATCTTTAGAAGAGGATGAAAAAATAAAAGGTTAAAGTAAGGTCATTAGTTTTTTAGTAGCGATGATGAATTAAATTTCAGGTATCTCCACTAAAATTATCTTCATTTTTTAATACCTATCTCTCGAGATTTTAGATGAATAATTAATTCGACATTTTTTCAGCACTTCATGAAAGCTTTCACTATTAGCAACGTGAAAATGCAGGGCGTTTTTGCCCATCGAATGCCGCACCCTACTTGAACACTCCACGTAAGACTTGCCTCCCTGTAGAAACGAAACTTCCCGCCCTTCCTCAAAATTACCATGCAATAATAGGAATTTTTTGAAGCCTCCAGAACACTCATTCGAAGCAAACGTTCATGCTTAATTAATTTGTTGTGAATTCCACTCATCAAATAGGGTTCTTTTACGTGAGCGCCTTCTTCAACATACGTAACATTATCATCTCGCCTTGACTTCAACATCTCTTCACGACCTCCGACCGACATGAGGAACAACGTCGGCCACCCCACCGGCCACGGCCACTCCCGCACAGACTCAGTGGTGAGCACGAACAGAAACCAAGTTTGTCGCTATCGAACTTAAATTAACTTCGAATAGTAATAAGTCTTGCCTCCTCCAGTTCCCTAGTTCCTTTCTTAAAATCTGGTCCAGCATTTGGGGGCCGCTCTCTGTCCCCCCAGTGGACAGTCCAGGAACTGGAGTGAGATCGCTGGAAAAATCGTAGCTCCGGATGTTTTTCCTGTTGCCAGATATTTTATCACTGTTGCCTCAAAAACCGTACCGTGAGTCATTTTGACCCGTTGTAGGAAATTTTAATCGAAGTGACCCACATAAGTAAATTAATTTTGGTATAAGTGAAAACTCAGGAAGTGTTTCCAACTAAACCTAATTCTATTTTCGATGACATATCATAACAGTTTTCATGGTCAAGGTCTCTTAACAAATTGCAATACTTCACTCTACCGTGAAGTGTGTCAGCATGGACTAAATGGACCATGAACAAACCTGTCATATCAACTGATTGATTATAACCAAATCACTGCCACCTCCCATCACTGCACAAATGTTCGTATCCAGTATAGAGTAGCCAGGAATTAACACAAACACGTTTTCAGTAGTTGGGTGACCTGCACGATAAGACCTGACATAAAAGAAAATGTCTGATCATAACGAAAGCGAGGCCGAACATACAACACGCGCTTTCAGAATCTAGATCCGGTCCCGCAACATGTATGTGGACAGAAATGCTCCAAGAGGAGTGTCTGCTTAAGTACTGTGTATGAACAGTATTGCGTGGATGTCTGTCTAGAAAAGTGATTCTCCACCTTTTTGCCGACTTCAGAAAAATTGTTCTACATCCCTTCGCACCTTAGAAATATAACCTCACACTCTTAAGAATTAAAGAAATGAATTTCCGCTAAATTTAACATGCAATAGGATTATGTATTTCACTTCAGGAATATATACTTTTCCCCACCGCCAAGGGGTGAGTGCACGCCTCGTTGAGAAGTGCCTGTCTAGACCGCATTTGACGCTAGGGATCGCGACTCGCGCACAGTAGGTTGTGGGCCTCTTCAGGTCTTGAGGTCAAGCCTACGGAGCCTAAGGAGCAGAGTAGGGAGGCATGAGTCCGTTGTTCAGAAGTACGTAGGCTGCTAGGGAGGCATGAGTCCGTTGTTCAGAAGTACGTAGGCTGCTAGGGAGGCATGAGTCCGTTGTTCAGAAGTACGTAGGCTGCTAGGGAGGCCTGAGTCCGATGTTCAGTAGTGTAGGCTGCTTGGGTGAGCGAGTCAGCGATATCGTGCACGACCTTGAGCTGACGCAGAGGATTTAGGATGAAAAAATTATAATTTTCGACCACAGGCCATAATTTGATTATCTAATTGGTATTCCATACCATTAATATTCTCAAGGAATTTTGACCATTCAGACCTATTGTTTCGTTTCGTACATAACATACATGGCTTTCATACAAACGCAGTATCTGTCTGTAATAATTCTCCAGTGGGATAGGATAGGAGACCTAATCCTGACCTGCTCTGTTCAGGATTATCCATTTTAACTTTCAGCTCGCTTCTCACTTAGGAGGTGAAATACAGGGACCTATACGTGTTCTCCTGTCTATGGGACACACGTTAACGCTACCAGTGCCACAGTGACGACCTTATCAGTTTACGCCTGCGTTCCTACCGCGCGATAAAGTGTAATGCAACATCTGGCCTCGCACTGTACCTGCTGTGTACACCTGCTGTGCACGTAAAGTGTAATGCAACATCTGGCCTCACACTGTACCTGTTATGCACATTCCCAGCAGTCAGGCAGTCTGAAAAAGAAGTACGGCTATGAATGGAGTCGTAAAATCGACTCTCGATGAAGCGTTCCTGTTTGTGCCGAAAATTCAGTCCGTGCGCGTGTGAAAATGCTTATTTCAGCACGGGTGCTGCACGGGCCTGAAGAGCAACGGTCCAGTGCAGGCTCCTTCTGAATGAGCTTCATGAGGAGAGGTGCAGTCTCGCTATAAAAATGAATGAAAACGGGACAATTGTTTCGATAGAAATATAAAAAATGACAACGATATTCTTTCATGGACAATATAAGTATAAAGGCAATAATTCCAAGTTTTAACGTTAATTAAATGAATTGTACACACTGACAAATTATTTATTTAAATATGCTTTAATATGTCATAAATAAAGTGTGTAAACTTTAATATAAATATACACAGTAGTGTACCGTAGGCTTCTTAAATTTGACGTTAAGGTCTATAAAATCTTGAAAAAAGTGACAGCCATTCGTACTAAATGGAAAACCATATTTTATGGAACAAAGCATTCAATTTATTAGGGAAATCAGCGAACAGGAAGTTGAGTGAGCGAAGGAGAGCGACGCTATCAAATCTGGCGGCTGGGCACGAATGCGACTTCAGTCATGCGACTTCAGTCATGCGACTTCAGTCATGCGAGCTCTGCTGCATCTCAGGCTTTGATGAGGTCGACCAGACCACAGGCACCAGGTGCACCTCTGTAGCAACTGCAGTAAATCATGAAAGCGAATTAACGCTTCGTACTCCTTCTTCTTCTTAGATATTTGCGCGTGATTAGATCCTATTAGCGTTGCTGAAAATATTCGCTAAAATCCCGGTAGTTCTTTATCTCTTTCAAATTTTTAAGATTGCAGTAACGACACATTCGAGAGCGTGATTCAAAACGCGTCACTTCAGAATTTTTGTGTAAATCATTGAGTTAATCCTCACTGAACACTCTGGGAGGTATTTAATTTGAGTCGACCACACGTTGATTCAACGAGTCGCTTAACTTCTTGGTCGTGGGCTCCGTGGTGCCTTGGTTAGCGTGATAGACTCGCAGCTGGGAGGTTAGGGTTCGACTCCCGGCTCAGGCACTGAATGTCACTAAACCACGGAGTGCTTCCCTCGGAAAAGGAAGCTTAAACTTCACATCCCTCACGCAGCAGTAGTTGTAAAGCATTGCAAACCCAACGGTAAAACGGGCTGGAATTAATCAAGTTTACCTTTGCCCTGGTCAGGTCTCAGACGGAGGGGCCTCGCGCACGAGTGCCACGGCCGAGGGCTTGGCCCTCACGCAGGATGAGCGCATGTACCTCCTCTACGTTCAGCGAGGGGACGTCGCTTCCGTCAAGAGGTGAACTCTCAAAAGCTAAGCTCAAAAATCGAACATTTTACGCCCATGCGCACTTCCAACTCGCCTTCATCGGCGAACGTGCGGGATTCAGAGTTTGCTCGCTACGCTAACACTTCGTGAAAGTGAATGTGTATGTTTATTGCTAAACTGGATTCGAAACCAGTGGGGGTTCATTTTTGTAGAAAACTTCGTTTTGAATCCTTTCAGTTAGCAATATTTTTCCAGAGCATTGAGGAATCATACATTGAAAAAGGCGGATCACAGATATGCTTCATTGTAACTATTGTGATATTTCTTCGTCTTTTTGCAAATAAATGGAACGCGCAGACCAGGTTCGAAGAATAAAAATGAAATATTTATCATGTCGGGATCCGAGCAATACCCCAACGTTGCTGTTCAGAAATACGAGTTTCGTGCCACCGGACGAGCTCGCAAAAATATGAAAATATTTTTTCATAACATTCGGTTGGGAAACTGCAGTTTTTTGGCGCGCTTTGGTGTGTCAACGGGGGATTTGGAAAGAGCTTGTGCCTGAATGAAAATGAAATTAATCCATCGGATAAATCTTCAGTAAAATTTCCAAAGATAATTGTTGCTCATCAGTCCTTAAGATATTCGTAGTAACAGTATGATGCTATTCTTGTTCTTAATGCTTTTCAATAACATCAAATGGCTGTTCTTTTGATGTTTTGCATCAATTGTTGTCCTTTAGATGTTCCGGGGTCCCTGTCATATACCTACAGGATCTCTGTAATGAGCATTCGATTTATTACTAAATTTAATATCTTAATTTAATAACGGGAATTTCACTGACGTAATTCAAGTTTAGTGCATCCCAATGCCAATGCAATTTACTGTAAAAGCATATGTTTTCATACAATGAAATATGTGTCGTAGATATTCTGTCGGGCCAGTGAAGGTTTGTGAGCGTTATACAAACGTTTGAAAAATTATACAAAGTTTTAGTTACGAGGTCATATTTCATGTATTCCCAGGAGCGTTTGAGAGATACTTCTGTGAAGCAGGGCCTGGCTATATGAATTAAATTAGAATGGCAATATCATATACTCATACTGATATAAATGTAATTAAATACGAAATT
>VOMN01108696.1:0-41589 GCA_014899125.1 Orchestia grillus | reverse complement strand
CGTGTGCTTGCCAGAATGTGTGTCGTGAGTTCCCCCTGCTCGTGCGTTTGCCAGGATGTGTGCCGCAGCTCCCCCAGCCCCGTTTTTGCCCGCCGCCCGGCCACGCGCTCGTGCGCACCTTGAAGGCCTTGAGCGACTTGCCCTGTCACGGTTCACAAGTTCATCACATATCCGAGTCTTGCTCCAGTGAATTTCGTTTTTCCTCCGAAGTGCGGCTTTTTCTTAGCTTTGATGTGTGCTTACATGCAGAGCTTGTTTGTTTCAGTTTGAAACGCGGCTAAGAATTTTGCGTGGTTTTCAGTCCTTCGAAAAGGTACGCGTTGTCGTGTCTTCCTCCATCGAATTGCCTACCATTGAAAACGTTATTTTTTGTAATTTTAAGAGACTTCGTTTAGTTTAGAACATTGATTTCGTATAAACTTAAGCTTGCCGAAACTTGTTTTTGGTTCGTGTTAGTGAAAAGTTCTGGATACTTTTAAAAAATACTCCCATAGCTGATTTTCAACGGACGTTCGGACGTTGGGCACCTTGTCGCTGTGAATCATGGAGTCGTGTCGAACACTTTACAAGACATCTACGAGCTCAAGCTTTCGGGGATCAATTTGGTGAGCTCAGATTCTTTTTTTTAATGAACGAATTTTGCTTTACTAGTGGAATTTCACCTATAAAAAACAACTTCGTTCGCAATCAACCTATTGTGCAGCTCGACCTCCTGCAGTGCTTGAAGTTTCCGTTGAGCTCACGCAGCCCTCGCCCGCTGCTCACGCAACGCTTCCTCATCTCATGCTAAAAACTTGGTGCTGGGATGGTCTCAACATCAGACTATCTGAGCAAATGAAAGCTTTCAGGCGCTTCCTGTCGACACGGTGCTGCAGTTGAGCCTGGGGCTGGAGCGCTAACTCTGTCCTCTGAATTCTCAACCTTAAAACGACCAATTTATTTTGCGATAAGGTTGCATGCAGCTTTGCTGTGCGAGAAACTCGCTGGAACCTGATGTGCAGACCCAACAAAACTGCCTTTAGCTTCTTCACTCCCTCAGGGACACGGGTGATGCAATAACGTTAGGTTAGTTAGCTTCGTCTGTCGTCGTAAGTAATCTTCCGGACTTCGATCACTCATGCCCACTTGGCTTCTTTAAAAGTTTCACACCGCCCTTTCCATGTCTTCTTTATTTTCTTGTTAATATTCATCCTCAACTTGACGTTTCTATGCGAACGGGTTCCTCTGTGGGAACACACCTCTTGATAGATTCTCCTTTCTCAAAAGTCCATACTAAATGGTCCCTCTCTTATTTCGGTGCGAAATAGTCTGAGTCACTGAACCGCTATAATCTATGTTACCATTATTAGCTAACTTGTTTGTAGTCTATGTTACCATTATTAGCCAACTTTTTACTGCCAGCAGCCTTGTGAAACGGGACCGTATTGTTCTGTTGATTGACAAAGAGTTAATTCTTAACGAGCACTCGCAAAACCGACTTAAGAAAGTGTCATGCACTCAAACAATGACGCGTTGAGTTCATGTTCTGCTCCGCTGTAAGAAATATCCCTCGCGGTGTCGGGCCTTGAAAGGCTGACGAGGTTTTATGACCTATTGGTAATTTTGTCACTGAAGCTTCGAAGCAACAAAGACTTGACGTCCATCCTGTGCTGTCATCGTGACGTCAGGGAGACGTGCGTCGCAATAGCTGCCAATGGCGCACATGTGCGTCTCTCAGAATCATTAACGTGTGCGTAGTAGGCCTCAGAATATATAACTTCGCTTTCATGAGGCATGTGTCTTACATGGGTGGTGTGCACGTATCACACATCAGCACCCATGTGTGTGTACGTGTCACCCATCAGCACCCATGTGTGTACGTGTCCCCCATCAGCACCCATGTGTGTACGTGTCACCCATCAGCACACATGTGTGTACGTGTCACCCATCAGCACCCATGTGTGTGTACGTGGCGCCCACCCGTACCCATGTGTGTGTACGTGTCACCCATCAGCACCCATGTGTGNAGCCAGACACCCTCCTCGGGACGGCTGGGGACTGTTTACCCTGCGGTCCCTCGTGTCCCAGTTGTCTCTACTGTAGTCACGGATGCAATATAGAACTTCGTTTCCGAAACGCCCTGTTCGGTTATTACTCTCAAAATGTTGTGAAGAAACTTCATATTTTTTCTCATAATGAGCCCACTTTTGGATATCCGCGCTGGAATTGGCTTCCAGGTGTTTTTACCTTAACAACAGTCGTTTGATTGCTGTGCTTAAAATCCTTTCGGTCCAAGGGCTCATTTGTACGCCGAGAAGATATCGTCGCTTGAATCGGTTTCCTTTCTCTCGACGTTTCTTGGGGAGATGCCACTTCTTATCAGACTAAATGGTGTGATCACTTGGTCCGCTTGTTAAGTGGAAACCTGGAGCATCGTTCACATTGAATAATTAGCATGGTAATTTAGGCATGACGGCTCTTCATTTCCGTGGGTGGATTGCGAAACTACAACGGGTTCTTTACAGTAATTTAGTTACGAAGCTCTTCGTTTCTCTGTGTGACTTACAGCCTCACCACGAAGTCCCCTGTGTTATTCCTGAGGACCTGTACAGGCATGGAGCAGGGCAGGGGTATCTGCGTCTTGTGCCTCAGGTTAAGAATTATATCACCGCAGTCGTGAACTTGTGTTCCGTTTTGTAGTGCAGAATTTACTCGGAATCAATTTCTTTTGCCATTGTGAAGAGTCGCTCTGTTGCATATCCCTTTGAAGGACGTGAGTTGCTGGGCCTAATCATCGGTATTTCATTTTTTGTAAATGCGTTTTTGTGAATCAATAATTATAAATTTAAATTGAAAGTACAAATTCTATATCAGCTCAGAAATAAGAACTGAAACAAAGAAACATGAATATAATATTTATAGCGGGCATTAAGTTCGAACTTTCTTAACTACAAATTTCGGTACACACGAGTAGGTACCACGATCCCTTTTCTTGTGAGGACCACTGCCATTCCTAAAAGACATCAGAAATTATAAGAGTTTATTCTTAAATTCCTATTGTTCTGTTCAAAATAAGGGTGCACAAGCACACGAGTGCATGAAATACTTTAGTCCTTACTTTGGTTCGGTTTATTTGAAAAAGTACGTTGGTCCTTACTGTGTTAAAGAATGATGCAACTTTGCGCCCTAACAAACAACCCAGTGGAAGTATCGAGCCTTCGTGTGCGGGACCCATCAATTTACCAGCGAGGGAGGGAGGGGGGATGGATAGGTGAAACTTTTGCGACTTCGCTGCACCTTTATTTTTTTTTCTTCGACGTTCCGTGAACTGATAAGGGAACTGCTGCTGCAGAGACTCCAGAGAACAGCTTAGAGATTGGCCGGAGTTTTGCCGTGGAGGGAAATGCACTCGACCAGATTACTTGGGTGACAGGCATTGTTGTTTAGGGTTGTCAAGGAGTCGCATTCATCTCTTGTGCAAATAACGATAAAGCGTGTAAAACAAGTCAGCGGAACCATGCTAATATAAAAGGTAGGAAGTTGAATTCAAAGGGCTTTTCAACGTGTATGCCTTATCTACAGTGACCTACATAACGGGTCGGAGGAGGTTATGATTCATTATAAATTGTTTTTTGAATAATTTACTCACCACGAGTAGCTTACCTTTGGCGCAGTACTACGATGAATAAAGCGTGTCAAATAATGAATTAAAGTCATCAAGAACACCATTAGTGGGCCCAAGTAAGCTGCTGTGCGTCTAGGGTACCTGTCTTGGAGTTCTCTCCTTGTAAGTTTCACCTCTTGTGTGCACGGCGTCTTTTTCGCTCGTTGCCGCTGCTTCCCAGGAACTTGGGTGTCCGTGCTGTGCACACAGCGTGGAGAAAGACGAGTTTGGGGTAAATATTAGCCATGAGTTTTAAGGCGTGGAGCTCTTCACTTCCCAGACGGCCAAGTCTGGAGCGCAGCGAGGTGTTGCGGTCGTCAAGTGTGGGCTGCGTTTGAAATATCGGCCTGAAATTTTGGTGTTGAGTTCAGTGCCACGAGCAGCCGTCGAGTTCATTGAAAATTTCATCGTCTTGGGAACGGTACTTGTACTCACTTCATTTTGTAGTTGTGTTTTTACAATATCATGCGTTGTGTGTGCAAATTATTTCGTTTGGTTTAGACAAGCGGCTTCATTCTGGCTAGTATCTGTGGCCCCTTTGGGATCAATAAAGTACACATAAACATTTCTTGATTTTGCTTTTATATAAAAACTAAAATTGAAAGAACTAAGTGATTCGTCTACAAACTAACAGCTTTACTGCTAAGTACTGTGCACCAAAGCATCCGATATGTTTTCTTATAATTGAGCGCTGTAATTGCCGAATAAAAAATGTCGAGTTCAAGTCACCGAGCAATCTCGTACGATTTGAAATCTTCGTTAAGTGTGAAAAAAAATTCATCGTGTAGAGCTTTCGTGAATATAGGGGTGATGAACTGCGAGGCTCTACTTCGATGTCAAGCGAAGCTAATTATGTTACTGGAAGCTGGAAACGCGTCGTCTGTCCCCCTTCCTCCGCGCGCATCCGCCTGGATGCTGTGTTTTTGGCCCTCGCAGCGACAGTCTGATGGCTTCGCGTCACGCACAGATTCCTAACAAAGCAGAGCGCCGGAATATGGCATATCATCTCGGCAAATTTGGCCGTCTGCATTGTATTCAAGCTAACATCTCCATTGTCACCGTGCTACAGGTACTTAGTACGGCGTAATTGAAGTGTGACCTGCTTATCACCGCCGCTTCTTTATACCTTTTATTGGACCTGGAAACAACGCTGTGACGTTTATGCGGGTTCCTCATTTTTCCTGTAAATGAAGTCGTATTCATTTGTCTCTTGATGAGAAGTTGTGCGACTATGTTTTTGTACGCCGTGCTACTCAAGCTACGCAACGCCACGCCCTCCCGGAATTTAAGCATGCTTCACGCAACGCTCCTCAACTGAAGATATCGTTTTTCTGCTCGCGGAATTTTACGATTACGATTCGTGCGAGGATTTAATAGAGCCTAAAATGGTTTAGAGAGGAATCGGAACTTTTGGTTTGATCATTTTATTCACTTCGAATCGTGTAAGGAATTACGATATCCTGAAAAGGATTAGGGAAGAATCGAACATTTTTTTTATTTCCTCATTCAATTTTGAATGATGTGAATAATGAAGACAATCTGAAACCGCTTACATAGGACCTTGTATTACAACATTTTACACCTGAAAAAAAAGGCCAGGAGTAAACAAGTCAGGCGTGTCACCGTGAGACGGAACCGGACCAGAGGCGTCTCTCCCTGAGCAGTGCGAGGCTGTGATGATTTAACAGCACAGGTGGTGCCGAGCTCCACACTTGTGTGGCGTGCTGGGGCTCGTCGACTTGGACCTGTTCACCCGCAGCTACTCCTGGTCTCATGTCTAGTACAGTGCCCGCAAATAATATAGTCCTGCTAGAATGACTTCATGAATTGTTTTTGTTTAACGTTGGGGAAAATTAGTGTAGTGTAAAGGGTTCAAGCGAACCGTGTGGCTGGGTTTGGCTACATTTTAACGACCTCTTTATTGGTCACCTCGCGTGTTTATTAGTATTGATGATATTAACCCGGGGAACTGACGGGAAGTTTAGGGTGAGTAAATGTTATAGCTTTGTAATATGTTTTCATGCGATGTCGACCTATTTATGAGAAAGTACGCCGCTCCAATACTCTGATGTGCTCTGTATTAGCTTTGAAATGCATTCGCGTGGACGAAATACAGTAATGAGGGCACTGAAAGATAAGTTCATCAAATAGATCGTCTATTACGGCTCAGGTGTTGTGTACACCTGCGCCAACGGTGACCTCATACGTTGTGCTGCGAAATTCAACCTGAGAGGACTGCTGCGAAACTGTCCTCAATTAGTTCGTCATTCGATAAACAGTAAAATACCACTCCAAATATTTCACTTGACTTCCTACCTCGATAGCGACGAGTTAACTCTGTTTTACCTGACTTGTATTATTAACTTTAGGTGAGTAAAAACTTCGAATGTTCGCTCTAAAAAAATTAATGCCGAAGTGAGTTTACTCGTTTTTCCTTGATCCATCTGGATATAAGCTGATCATTGTCGAGTAAATGTACTCATACGTCTTGAAAAAATAAATGCATTTAAAATAGCCCGTTTTCGGCAGGAAACGTGCCGGGGAGTAATTACAGAGCAATGCTGGCAAGATCCAGCTCGCATTTGGAGCCCGAGATACGATACAGATCTTAGACCGAACACAATGCAACCCGTGTCAATGAAATCTCTCCCCAAAAATCCACATCTAGAATTTTAGCGTTAGCTTCCAACGCACGATTTAAAAATGTGTTCACATCCATCATCAGCTGGAATTCATCATCAGCTGTTATATTTGTCACCGCTGCTTCCGCCCAAGTTGACCCATGACTCGTCAGCGTCCCATAAATGGACCGCTTGTAAGTCCTTGCATTTTTATACCTGAGAAAAATATTCACTTTCTATTTGTTTTGCACTTCTTCAAAACCCTTTACCGAACCATCATATAAATGTTAACCAATTTTTAAGTTAGGCATTATGTGAAAAATTTTTCTTCGTATGAGTAATTTTGTTTTTTTGTGATAAAATTTGGGCACGTATCGGGTTAATTGCTAAGGGACGAGACCTGCATAGCGACACCTCATTGCTTTTACTTACGGAAACGAAAGTGTCTTCAAAATAGTATTACCAGGGGGGGGATGGGGGGAGAACAGCGTCTTCCAATTGGTGATGTGTATCGTGAGCATGAAGCTGTCGAGTAAATTTACACTCATTTTCAGCGTGGGGAGTCCCCGCTATTGTAATGATAACCGTCGTGTCTACGTGTGCGTGTGTATTTTTGTCTGTGACACTTTTCACGAGCTACCATATACATAGAACATCACTGAAATCGGCGCTGATGAGAGGCAGTGTCGTAAGTGGGTTGCTGAATGGCGTACCGTAAATTAATATAATAGAATGCCATGTGACTGTATTTTGGTTAACACAGTTTGTTCATTAAAAGTTGACTTCAATGAAGAACACAGAATTGAAGAATTCTAAAATGAAGAATTTTCCACACTGTTGACAATTCATGTTATTTTTGATGATTGCAGGTTGTTGTTGACGGTTCCTGGCTGTTTTAGTTTTTTGTACGACCCTTGTAATGATTCAAATAAGGACTCCTACCTTGTCTCTGCCTTTCTGCCTGGAAAGTCTTCTAACTTGAGCTACGTCGCCCCGTGGGCCTATCGTGTGCTGTAGCAGTGTGCGCGAGAGACGTTGTGTCTCTGGTGACGTGTACGTGACGTAATCATGATGCGTTTTCTGTCAGCGGGAGCCTGCGAATGGACTACCCAGCTTGTTCCAGTTGCTATTTCCTAGTCTGTTCTATTTCCATTCCATTCTACACCATGCTGTTCTGTTTGATTTTATTGTGTTGACGCATGCCAAGTTAAGGTGTCAAGCTCAACTGTCTCTCGACTGAAGAGTGTGCACATCTGGAGACTGTTTTTCACGCCGTGACCGCATTTGAAGACTGTTTATTTGCTGCGTGTTTTGAGAATGAAAAAATTAGGTGTCTTTACGATAAGTAGTGATGAGTACGGGAAAGTCTGTACGATAAGTATGTAAAGGGGTAAGTACGCTGTAAAAATCTTTCTCGACGCTTGATTTTGAAGTTCAACACTTTCGCTACGAATAAATCATAAAGTAACGTTTAAAGTTGGGCAACTAAAGTTAACAGTTCGAAACCTTAAAAAATAATGGAGCAGTTTTTCCATCATTTCCGCTGAATGAAGGTATATAGATGATAAATATTATGTAACTTTTCAGCTTAATTGAAACAATATATAAAAAGAAATAAGTAATTTGCTAGTTTTCAAGTGTTCAAAATTAAGTAATATTGATGAAAATAATTTTTGGATTTTCCGATCATTTTCAAATGATTCATGCTCCTGACACGCGAAGAGGAAGATAAAGAAAATAAAGATTGTTTATCGTCTTTATCATCATTTGTGCTCCATTTATCTATCACGTTCTAGAGTATGTACAGCTGTTAAATAAAAAATTGTAAAATCTGGGAATTAAAATCACACTGTTGAACGAATTTCTTTACTTCCGAAAGTGTTGTGAGCCGAATTTTGAAAGTTTACAACGATATTGACAGACATCCTGCAGGAAAAATACTGGGATGCCCAAGAGAAACTACAGTGAAACGGGGTCTTTCCATGCATCGCCTTGCTCACGTAGATCGTTTTCTCAGTGCAGGACACGCTTGTACGCAAATTTAAGATGAAATATGTTTCTTGACTAACTGTATCGAGATGTTTGCTTGAAATACGCGTTAATGCCGGAAGCGCTCGGAAAAGCCGCTGATAAGTAAGTAGCTCAAGATAGCAAGATAAACTTCCGCGTAAAATGAGCGTCGTGATCTCTGGTATGATTTCACGATTTGGAGCTACGCTCTAGTACGTTTAAATTATAGAGTTAATGGTGTAATTAATAGACATCTGCTTGAACAACGTACCTAGAACCTCTGTTTAAAAAGTGATGTAATTGTGACAAAAAGTACTTGGACTGTTAACAATAAACCCTTGGTCTTGCCAGTTTATCAAGAAATTTGGCCTGATGTCGAACGTGCAAAAAAACTATCAGTTTTCTTCAATTTGCCACCGTTAAATTAAGCCAAATTTACATCCACTCACGTGAACGGAGCATGCTGCGAGTGTCATCGTGCTATAGCTTATCGTGAAGCATTTAGTCAAGGTCACTTGAAGTATCGTAACATTAAAGCAACGAACTAACACGCCAATGTTGAGCGCTACAAACGTTAAGGAGCAGAAAGTAGACGTGCATTAATGCGAACTCTATCCACGCGAACAATTCACATGGTCCTGTTTCATAAGGACGATGCCAGTTTTTCGTGACAATCTAAACGTAGCTTATTGGCACGTATAGAAATAACTGCAGCTAGTGTTTCGCTAACTTAAGCCTTATCACCTGAATAATTTAGATTGTTGAAGGCAAATTCTGGCACTTTCCCATGACATTCTGCACACCCGCAACACACGTTTTCCTGTAACTTGCGTCACCGAGGGACGTGTGTACCCTATGCATCCATGATGCGCTCGCCGGCGGATGTGTCCGTGGTGATACATCCTCTGGCAGGCCGCTGCATGAAGTCATCCTTCCATCACTTGTGCACGTCGGGAAGTTTTCCGAGTAGGTGACCTTGTTCTGTCCTGGCCGCAACTTACTGCTCAGTACGTCAGTCATAGAACCCCGCTCCTCTTTTGTTCCCTAAACCTGCTGGTCCGTCTGTTTTGTTCCCTAAACCTGCTGGTCCGTGTGTTTTGTTCCCTAAACCTGCTGGTCTGTCTGTTTTGTTCCCTAAACTGCTGTTTTATTGCTTAAGCTTGCTAGTCCTGCTGTTTTATTGCTTAAGCTTGCTAGTCCGTCTGTTTTGTTGCTTAAGCTTGCTAGTCCGTCTGTTTTGTTGCTTAAGCTTGCTAGTCCGTCTGTTTTGTTGCTTAAGCTTGGTAGTCCGTCTGTTTTGTTGTTTAAGCTTGCTAGTCCGTCTTTTGTTGCTTAAACTTGCTAGTCTGTCTAGTCGTTCGTGCTACAACTCAGTCGTTGATTGGTTTCTTTTACAGTAGCGCATCGTTCTTTGCGAATCGTATTGGACAAAGTCTGACAAAAGCCGAATGTGCAAAAACTGAAGCAACGTTTCCCACTGAATGAAAGTAAATCTAAATAATCGCCACAACAATCTAGATGCACACCGAATCATAGATTAAACGCCACCCAAATTACAAGGTTTGGCTGTAGTTCAGTGCATCCAGACAACCTCAAGGCAGCTTTATGTGCATGCATAACGAATAATTCGAATCATTCGTACTATTAGTGTGATTTATGAGCCTTCCTTCCTTTTTCTCTTCGTGTGCCTGGAAGGTCTGCCAACTTCAGCCTGACCGTTGCTCTCGGCTAAACTAACTTTCCTAAATGATGTCGCTTTGCATTTTTGAATACGTAACAAGAAATTAGCGTTCCTTCATTTTGCCGTTTTTTTCTAAGTAAAATCATTTCCAGTTGTGCCTTGGGAACAAATGCAACCATATTATTGTACGCTGGGCAACTCAGTACTACGCCTTCTCATTACGCGGAATTTTTTTTTTGCCTCAAGCTACGCTCCAGAGCTGATCATGAAGCTGCTCGTGTCGATAAATTCCACTATTTTGAATCATGCGGACGACGAATGAAGATGATACCATGGTCAGCCCTCTGGTCCTCGTCCTTCTTTATCTCAGCGTCCCTTTTCTTCACTCCATCCCACTCTCCCCCTCGAGACGTGCAGGAGTGTCACCGTACTCCAGGGAGAGACGACGTGGCGCCTCTCGAGACGCCTTAATTAGACCGCTTCCTCTTCTCCTTGTGGTGACCCGCGCACTTGTGGGAATTACGAGTGTTGGTCGTCGAGAATTGGGCGACACTTGTCAGGTATTACGGCGAGTCTTTCTATCTTTTTTAGGAATAAACGGTACTTTTGAGACCTCTTCGTTGCGGTGTGAACTGTGGCTGTGTGCGCGCTGTTGTAAACAGACTCCCAATGGTCCGTTACTCAAGTTGAACAAGCGCGTTGTTGAGCTTGGAAGCGCGTTCGTGCAGTTTGTTCTGCTGCGCACGACGCTGCTCTACGGAGCGTGAAGGTGTCACATGCACCACGAGGGAATTGGACTGCACCTCGATCTTATTTTTCCACTGTGCTAGAAAGCCATAGCTTGCGTTGGCGCTGTGAGTGGACCAAAGTTTACTGCTTGCCTGACGACTGCCCTGTTGTGATGGCGACGCATCTCTGCTCTTCGTCATTATGAAGTATCATTGACGAAAGAAGTAAAATTTATTTCATTGCCTCGTTAGACGCGTGTCAATATTATGCATCTCTCGCGTGTGAACAAGTACTTGCGTTCTTGTGCATGTGCTGCTGTATGCCAACATATGCACGGGCAGCTACGTGCCGCTCGCTCGTATGTGGTCTTAGCTGAAGCTGCAGTGCGTCCTGCTCTGCTGTGTTTTATTTAGTGCAGCTTACACTTCAGTTGCTTGGTGTTAGTGCTCGCCTTGATGCTATCGCAGCCACATCTGCCATGTCGGCTCGGGTGACTTCAGGAGCTCCATGCTTCAACCCTCCGTGGGTGGGTTGCAGGGGCATCTCGGTCGCGCTCAATTTTACGGTATTATGATTACACTATTTGCATTTTCACGGAGAACTATCGAGTCTCCTGAGACTTCCACCACATGGAACATTGCGCGTCTGGCACCACACGAACTAAACACGTCCATCATTAAAGGGGATCGCTGAAATTTTCTGATGTTCTAACATGCGTGTAAGCGTCGTACTTAGCTTCGAGTAAATTTTTAGAACAATTCATACGTTCAGGACTGAGGGAGTCTAGACATCGAGCCAGCTGCCTACCCTGGTGCCTGCAGGATATACTTACAAGGTTTGTTCTTTGTTGTAGTGACAAGACAGCATTGGAACATATTTAAATCCTCGTCTTCTCTTTGTGTCTCCAGCGGTCGTGCATCCGCTCACGCAATACTGAACGATGAAAACACAAGCTTGCATCCGCACAATTATATATCTGCGTATTGGATCTATTAGTTTGTGTTAGAGCTCGAGTGTTTTTTTACGGAGTTCTTTATGTGCTCCAAGCTTTTCTCATGAGTCAGTGATTCTTGAGAAGCTACAGTGACGCATTTTAAACTTCTGACGTAGCCCCTCATACTGGGCTCCAAAAGCAGGCCATGTCTCCCATTGACATAAGCTGCTGAAGCAAGCATCACTACATTCGTTACAGTGTACATGTACGGCCACTACCTACCACTGCAGTGCACTGTACGTATACCATCACTACTCACCGCCTAGCGCACGTAACGTCAGAGCTACAGCGTCGTCTGGCCGCTCATCAGTCAGGAAGCGTCAATTGCACCTCTGTTGCACCCCTGATCCGACGCTTTGAGTCTCAGGCACGAGGATGATACTTCAGGGGCCCCCGAGGGACTTCACGTTTGGAGTAGCCCCAAGTTTTTTGATATTTATTGACCGCATGTATATTTTGCATCATTATGAAGTATGATCATGTATTAACTTGCTTTTTTCCGCCCTTAATTGATTTTTATTAGTAAAGTAACGTAGTTTCTGTGTTGGTTTTGAATGAACGTTTGTTTATGTAAGGGGAAGACATGAAGGGGTAACTTTAATAGATGCTTTGCGAGTCACATTCATTAACAGATGGTTAAAAATCAATTTGAGCAGTTAAATTAATATAAAGTTTGTTTACGTGTGACTGATTAGTCCCACCAGGGCGTGAAGGGTTAAGGAAGACGCCATTTGTGCCCCAAGTTGGGAGCTGTTGGCACCACGCTCACGTGTCCCCGTGTGTGGGGTTGAGACTTGCGCCACTAGACAGTTATGTTATAACTCCTTTTTCGGCAAAGACGAGTTAGTTCGTTTTCACCTTCGTAGCGTTTCTCGGATTTCGGGGAGCAAACTCGACAAATTGACGATTTTGAATAAATAGTTTTGAGCGAGTTGACTCGTCCCTTCTCGACCTTTCACGGTATAAACCGACTGTTCCTGAGCATAGGTACTCATGCACCTGGAAACCATTACAAAAATCCATTGAGTATAGGACGTATTCGTCAGAAACCTATCGAGGCAGGAGTTAAGTGAGCTTGCATTCTATTCACTTGATGTTCTTTTTCATGAATGTGGGTTTGATGGGAAGGGTCTTGACTTTTTTTCAACGCAGGATGAGATTACTAGATTAAAACATGAAGTGATAATTGAACTTTTAATACTTTCTCGCTTCACCCGTGCTACCTCTGCTCCCATTTCCACAATCGTCTCCAGGAAGTCGACATGCGCTGCATCTGGTCTATTCTTTAGAATCCCCGAGTCATCCTTCACACGAAGCACGGTTGTAATGAAAACGTCATGCTCTGGCAACGCTTCGAATTCCTCAATTGGCACCCATGAGTGGCTGTCCGGCCACCAGGAAGCGCATCCAAGTACAGGCGCAATCACATCCTGCTACTGAGCTCCTCGTGTCACTGGTATCACTTGCAGTCCACTGAGCGCCGCGCTTGACTCACGTTTCACTATACCACTCGTGCTCCACTCCTCTCGCCTCAAGTGTTTCTTGGTACTTTTGAGAAGAAATTCGAGCGCTTCGACCCGATCCGCGCTTGTGCGTCACTTCTTCGAAACGTCGGGGTTACCCCTTTGAGTGCTGCGCACATGAGCAGTTGTTCAAATTGGATCAAACATTGCCAGTTGTGTTGATTGCGTCTAACTAAGGTGCTACAGAGCCCGTACGCAATGCTGATTATACTGGAACCGTTTCAAAATCCGCGAATGGTGTCCTCAACACGCAGACCGCGAGACATTCGTTCTGGTTGGAATGCAGCCTTTGCCAATTGGTTTCGGGCTCCTCATCTCGTCCTGCAGGCCTGAATTTCCCGCGAGCAAATTTTGTGAGCGCGGTGAGTGAAATGCAGAGCGCACGTCTTTTGTTCTGCATCATCGTGGCAGGGAAGAGCGTTGGAAGTCCAATGAAACCTCTCATCAACTCACTAATTGGGCGGAGAAATTATCCGTGGACGCGGATATTCCGCGTACGACAATTCTGCACTCTCGTGCTGGACTTTCTGGCCCTGTGAATATGCGTCCGCAGCGCCAGAGTTTGTCCGCTGCATTCAATGTCCGTTAATATGTGGCGAGACCGCTACATAAGAAATATGGGAGGTTCACCTGTGTACATTTTTAAATTTGGTTCTCACACTCATGAACTCCGGCCCGAGTTACATATTATGCAATCGCATGTCTCAATTGAAGTGCAGTATATTTCATTGCTTAGGTTGCGCATCGCATTTTTTGCAGCTTCCTGGCCATTTTTGTCATTAATGTTGCTGCAATCCTGAAGAGCTAATTTAAATAAATTTTTGCCTACCCTTCGTTTGATCACCCTGTAATTGTACACGATTATACCATGGAAAACAATTTCAAAACTGGTCTTTCAACGCTTGTGAGTTTTGTTTGCGTGACATGCAGTATGAAACGCTTTGAAAACATTAGTACCTTTGTATTTTTGAATTAGAGAATTTTGCAAGGAAGAACACACGTATAAATCTAAGACCGTAGAAGTTATGAATCTAAACATATTTACGATCGAAAATCTCGTAAGGTGATAACTTAGAGAGAGACTTATTCTGAAAACCGTCACGTTCTGCAGCGGCATCCTCCCTCGTAAAGCGGTCGTAAAGCTCGTAACGATGACCCCTCGTTTTTAGAGGGTGTCCACCCTGGGGGCGCCGCCCAGCTGCCGTGTTGCTGGGCACTCAAATAATATTGTGCGTGGCCCGACCTGACGCCAGGCCGGAGTACGTCGATGTGTGCGTGTCTGTAGATGTGGAGTAGGACGGTGTAATTCTCGGAGCGGTGTGAAATAGGGATTTCACACGCTGTGATTTACACCGCTGGGATTTACAATCACATCGCTGTGATTTACAGCGATGTATCCACCTGATAAATTTCTGTATTGATCCTTTGAAATTCGTTGAAGGAGAATGCACTTAGTTGCACGGAAGTTCATGTGTCTGCGTATCAAATTTGGTTCGTGTGAACGTATGAAATACTTAGATATCCAGGTAAATATTTGTTTCAGTCACATTTGAAATGCGAGCGAACCCTCTGTTTTGGGTATTTTTATGCCATTGGATTCCTCGGCTCTGTTCGTGGCGTTGGATTCCATACAAAGTCCGTTGTATTTTTGAGGAAAGTCGGGCAACCGCGAAAGAAGGAAAAAATTGTACCCAGCCCAATATTGGGTTGGGGCTTACGGGTTTTGTCGTGTTTGTGCGCCCAGTATTTACAGCGTCGGCGAGGCATGGAAGTCCCTTGTGACTCTGAAGTGATAATCTGTTCCGAGGTTATTTTAAGGATCGAGTTCGTTGCCCAATATTTGTGAGTCGGGATTTTAATCAGCGAAACAATCCCTAGCATCTGTATTTGAACTACTTCTGCAATTGTAGTTTTTTAAACAATATTTTGAATTATTCAGTGGAAAAAATAACGTCTGTATGTGTGAAAATTTGCTGTACCACAATTATGTGATGCGGCATTTTTCTATTTCAATAAAGTATTTGAAAACAAACTGTGCTAATTAGATTCTTATAAATATACCATAACTGAGAAGTATTCAATGCATAGTTGTGCACTTGATATTCTCGCTGCACGCTATACTGTCTTACGTGCTCAGCGTCTGTATATCATGTCGTATGTAATTTAAAGTTACCTTACGATGGTTGATATTCACGAACAATCTTACGTAAAACACACCCCCCACGCATTGTACGTGTGCATCAGTGCTCGAAATACCTAATAAACGCTTGTCATTCAAGAAGCATGCCTATTCTTGAAAAGCACGTCTGCGAAAGACACGGCTTAACACAAGTTGCGTAAGAATATTAACGCCGCCGCGTAGCCCATTCGAGGTGTTGATGAAAGAGACGCCTTAACAAAATTTGCTTAAGAATATTAACGCCGCCGTGTAGCCCATTCGAGGTGTTGGGAGCTGGAAGTCGACGCTCGTGAGAGAGAAGTTTGGTGGTAACTAAATAGGACGCGGAGTGTGCACCTCGGCAGTGGTGTTCCCTGAGCTGCACCTCTCCCTGTGGAGCTGTTGGCTCTCATATTCATTACTAGAGTCCCCTTTGCATTGAAAATGGACTTAAATCTCATGTGAAATGATGTAATTTTTGTACGGTTAATGCGAGTTTCCTTTCCTGAGAGTCACGCTGATTAGGAATGCGTACCCGTGAATTTTCTCCTCTCTAATTCCTTCAGTGTGTATATAAATGGTTACGAGCACAAACAATCTATATATCTACTTGGCGTATTGTTATATGGTATAGATTCCACCTGACCGTGGATTCCCATCCTTCTTCGAAAATTCCTAGCGGAGCAGTTCTACCAAGCCGCTCAGGGAGCTGCACTGAATGGGATTGTCCTTCAGCATATCTTGGTGACTCGGCGAGGTAATACTCGTGTTCCCGACCTGTTCTTATGACTTCAACCGCATAAATATTTTAGCATCTAAGCTGAAAAAGAATCAGAAACTGAAAAATGAGCTTTTAACTGAAACTGAATCTCGAATTTCATAAAATGCGGCGACGTTGGTTAAACCCCTAATGGAATTGTATTAATGAAAATTCGAATAAGTGTCCTACATTCAAGACGAAATATCCGCGTGTGCGTGACCGAATTGTGTCATAATATTGTAGCCTCAAGTCTACTCTGTTATCTGGCTCATGGCCTTATCGTGCCCAAGCCCCTCTAAGTCGTGTGCCATAATCCCGTCTACCTACGCGGCTCGGATCCACTCCAGCAACCCTGATATCTGCCTGCCTCCAGTTTGTTTGTAATTTTCGTGTTCGTCATTTTCAGAATTCTGTAATCTTTCTTTACTCTAGGCAGCACTAATTACCTGATATTTATTTTTTTGTAGTTCATTAGCTTCAGTAGTGTTAAGCTGTTGGCGTTGAAGCGCTGGTACGACGGTGCCCGTGATGGGACGTGATGCTATGTTTTATCAGGGTTCATGTTGTAACATTTTGCGCCCTGAGGCCGTTCCACATCTGATCCGTTGTATCTTGTTTCACGTACGCTGTTAGTTCAATCGAAGGTTGTGGGAGTGTGTTACACGCACTCCCATGGCTCGTCGTTTGGACAATCCAATATGATCTGCACAACCCGCCACACATACTCATCCCTTGAATTCGTTGCCAGGAGTTCTGGTGCCTCGACCCGAGTCACACTCGAGTGCCGCCTTGTACAAAGATCGAGTTTGATCATCCTTTTCTTTAGGGAATTCTTCGGTCAGGGATCAAACGCGAGACCTCTTGAAAACGAAGCAAGAACGCTACCTCTTAATTGTACTTCCCTGCCGCACTAGTAGTCCATAATCCGGCCTGGGAGCATCTTCTCTGTCTCACAGTTCGAGGTTTGTTAGCTCACAGCAGGCATCCTCAGTCCTCTTGTCTGGGACAGGAGGATGCTTATTCAGGACACGTCGGCAGACCCAGGCATGGGCGGACGAAAGCGTGCTGTGATGTCTGTGGCAGGTGGTGCGGTGGTGCCGATGTTGCGGTGTGTGCCCGTATTAGGTCGTACGCCTCAGTGCGCCGCTGTGCCGCTCTAGTACGCTACGAATAACTGATCGAAAAACTTCTATTGTAACTAAGTAACTGAGCTCTAAAGCTTCAGCTTCCTAGAAGCCTGTTACTCTGCAAATATCAAATACTCATTAAAGGGGAAGCTTTATTACTCTGTGGAGGAAGATGATCAGACAGCACTTTCTACCCAGGCTCGGCCGCAATTAACGCTGGGAACAATCCTCTTTGTGGGGGTTATGACGCTGTAAAATTTGCCGAACGGTAGTTCTCCACTAGAGATCATGACCTCATTGGAGTAGCTTGACTGCTTTCATAGAATTTAAGAATAATTTCAACGTTGAAAACGGCCGCAAATGAGTTTATTGTTCCGTTGAATCCACCTATCTCGCTTTCGCCAGCTTCACCGTTACGTTATTTTCGAAAAAAAGTGACGGGAACTAGTTCCCGGCAAACTAATTTATAACGACCTTGCTCAATGGAACAGTAACAGCTAACATTGTGCCCACATACTTCCAACTGGCTCACCTGTTCCCTCAAATAGAAAATGTTGCTTCCTCTGCATTTTGGGAGTGAGAAGTTTCTCTTATTTTGGCTAAATGGCGAATTTTTTATGGAACTTCTAACCGAGTTGCCGCGTTCCTACTCCGGCGACGTTCGCTCTGCCTGTCTGCTGGTGTGGTCATGACCAGCAATTTCTTCCGTCGCATGATCGGTCATGAATCACGTAGAATTGTTCAAAGTTAGAATTGATTATTTTGTGATTAAACCATCTTCACAAGTAGCCTTGGTTGCAGTGGCTACATTTGCGAAGAATACAAAGGATGTTGAACAATTTAAATCGAATAGCGCTGAGGAGCCTTCTCATTAGTATTGTTATCGTGTCGGTGCGTGCAGCGATTGCTAAATTCGACCTGTTCATGGACGGCAGTGCAGTTGGGAAGCCTCAGATTTCTGCCCCGTGCTAAAGTATGTGCACGATGCACAAGGAAATGTATTTAATGGGTAGTTTACGTGTTGACAAGTGAATAAAATATTCTAGAAATCTTCATGCTTCTCATCATCAACGTAAGGGTATGTTAGTTTTATTCCAGTGTCCAATAATTGCCCCGCTGTCGACATGGCCCATTGTGTGAAGCTTTACTGCCCCATTGGGGCGCAGCGTTGGTGTCATTACTGAGCTACAACAGACGACTGCATCACTGTGGCTAGGTCCGTGCACTTCCACTTTATTGAACACATTTGCCCTTCATAGGGACCTTAGCTTCCTGGGTATGCTGTATGTTCTTGCCACCATCACATTTCCTACGATGAATAAATGGAAGCTTTCAAGTTAGTGTGAGCGATTTCTGTACCATCTTTTTGTTTATATGAATTCGACGACTAGCTAAATTTCTTTTTTGAATTCTCTTGTTTAATATTGAAAACTCGTAAAAAGAAATCAAACGAGGGAACTACCACTGAACAGCGGCGCCTCTCATCTGTTGCAATTTGTGGGACTACTGCGGCGCTGTGCCTCGCCGGGCTGCCCGTGCGTCCAATCTGTTGTTTCTGGGCAGCTGTGACGGGCGTAATGGTGTGTTCCATGAACCCTGTAACGCACTTCATCAAGCCAAAACACGATTTTTTTGCGAGGAATTGTTTCTGAAGTATAGAACAGGTGTCGGGCGAGGTTTAAATTGAACGTGTTATGAATTAAAGAACAAATTGTGATTTTTCTGATGGACATCGGGAACGGCATTGTGTGGTAGAGGATTACTAGCATGTCTTGGGGACCAGTCGCCGTTGACGTCCTTATTTTTAGGATGCAAGTTTGTAAGTTGATGCAACATTTTCGTGAGTTTCCTGGCCTCTTGCAAGAGTGTCAAGATGCCGTTCTTGTTTCAATTCTTTGCATGTGGTGTTCCTTTCCAACGTCGTGCGCGCTGAGAACACGAGGTATAATATAATTTAATCAATATACTAAATTTCTCAGATAAAATCTCTCGATGCTGTACGCTCATCTGTGGTTGTCACACTCCCTCTTTGCTTCAATCTACGAGCGGTGTTCCGACTCTGGCGTGAGGAACAGAGCGGCGGAATTCTAGGGCCATGGAGGTTCTGAGTTTGCTTTCCCATGATGCGAAAGCACAGGGGCGTTGCCCTGGCGATGCCTCCTCGATCGTTGTCCTCTACTACGCCCGCCCTCGAGGCGTGTTCCTGCGGCTCTGGCAGGCCAGTGTGGACGGTGTGGTAGATAGACACTAACTCAGCGTCTGCTGATACTGTGGTGTGGGCGTAAAGTGAGGGTATGCCAGGAATGTTGATCGTATGGTTTTGTGGTAGCAGTACGGACGTTTGTTTAAAAATGAGTTCCTGCGACCATTGTGATTTTTGGTATTTCTCTTTAATGTTTCGTTGTCATTACTAGGGTACTTTACTGCTTCCTCTTTATAGTAGGCATCTTTAAGCTTACTTTAGAGAGATTGAGCTCTCCAGAGAGGGGAGTGTACCGACAGTTCTGTGTTTGTCACACCTTTACCAAGGGAGTCACAGCGCTATCGGCTCTGATTCCCAGCTCCCGCGTATAGACACTTGGTAAAATATTTAGTTTCTTTTTTCTAAATTTTATCCCTTCTCAGATGCTCACACATTCTCGGACGAAATGCGATGGGTAGTACGATTGCTGCTACTTTAATATCTTTACTAACTTACCGATGAAGTTTTCACTTGAGTAATTGAGAGAAGCCGATGACTCCTGTTTTATGTTATGATCTCGTTGCCATATTGCTGGGCAGACGGGTTTTAACGCGCGTCTGTTGAAGCATGTCACCACCAAGTTCAGGTGGGAGAAATGTGTCTCACTCAAGACTAACTACCGCCTCGTTAGATGTAGCAACAGCTCGCTGCTAACTTGGGGGTGCGTGAAGCTGTAGTTTTAGCGTCCTATTTTTTAACATTCCGTACATATGATGAACTCAAGTCTATAAATTGACCTTTGTGGTTATTTACTGACATCTTCTATCGCTGATTCTTTATGCCGGTACAATACACCATTTCACCTGAGATTTTTGAGTAGGCCACTCGTGTGTACTCTAATATTTTGTGAAGCGTTTTGCTCGAGTCATGAGGTATTGCCCGACCTCATGCCGTGCCCCTTATTTATGATACAGGTGCAAATTGTGTGTGTGTGCGGCCATTCGCTCGGTGCATGTATGGCAACTCGTTTAAATAATTTAGTATTGTATACCGGTCACTCGCTTAACCCTGTCGCTACGTGCGACTGATTCAAATCGCTCGTGGGCGTTTTCGATGGCTGAGGTAATGAGCTCCACACAGCGAAAAGGCTAACTAATTTGCGATTAACTAGCCGACAACTCGCTCAATGAAATTTGAAATTGTGTACCAGCCATTCTCTCCACCGAGTTTTAGATCGCATACATAGGGCAAACTTCTAGTCGTAAGAGACCGTGAAATTTTCGCGGCATACCGGCACCTCCCGCTACAGAGGCGCAATACTTCAAACTTTCATGTCCCTGACCTTGCCCTCACGTCGGCACTAACGAGGACCAGGTCGCCACGTCGAGACAAACGAGGGCGTTTGTCTGCCCTCTTCGCAGCGTCGTCTTACGAGGTGGTGGGCTCCTCCTGCTCGGTGCTGTCTCAGAATTTCCTGCCTCTTAAATTACGCGGTTCCCTGCAAACCGTCCGCTATTTATGGCCCCATTGTTCGTTCGGCGGCGGTCCTCTCCAGTTTGTCTCCAGTTCTTCTCGACTTCTTCGCTTTTTTTCTCGATCATTGATGACATCGTTGAAAAATGTCGCCATGCGTTTATTTTTTGTGTGTGTTCTGAGCATGCGGTGTGTCAAGGCTAGTCTGCTGAGATGGAATTGGAGTAGTTGTAGTGCCGCTTCGTTCCAACTTGGGGCATGCGGAATATTACTATTCTCCTTCAATGCTTCTCTCCCTCTCCCTGCATTGTAAATCTCTTGTCCTGGCTCGTCGTAGCTTTAATGGCGTACTCTTTTGTCTTTGATAAATCTTCTAGGAAGGAAATATTGCCTACGTTGTATTTTGGGCTTTGTAATTTATTTCATGTTGAATTTCTTTCCCTATCATATTTTGTCACTATAACTAAACCATTCTAATAAAATTTATAACAATTACGAAACGTTATGAAGTCGCCACACAGGTCTTCTGACGGGGAATAGAATTTAGGAATTCTCATAACGAACGTAATTCAGAAGGGGAACTGTTACTGCATTAAAATGGTCAGAAAATACTTCAGCATGTAATGCTATAGTGAGGACGGGCGTACCTCTTTCTTTACCATCGACATTTGCACATACACACACACACTCTCGTGATTGCCGTTAATTATGACGACGTTACGTGTTATTGATCTCTATCAATTGTTGAGAGATGCACGTAACCATCTATCACTCATTAGGAGCGGGGTCGCGTGGCGCTGCAGCCGCGAGATGACACTCTTTTGGCCCCCCCCTTCTTCTGTTCGTGTTGTGTTCGGGAAAACAGCCGACTGCTTCTTCTTTGTGTGCCTCGTCAGCTTAACTTCTGAAGCAATTCCGTTGTTGTCATTTTGTGTAGAAGTGAAATGATTTGTGCTGTCTCTTACTTTCAGAGGCGTTTTCTGGCTTCGCTGTGGTTATTGAGTATTTCTCGCAGTTACTTCCGGTACTGATACGTTAATTTGGGCAATCTTCGCATGTAAATTTCTTCCTTTTCCTTCCCGTGTAAACCCATAAAATAACCATTAATTTCCCGGAAATGAAATCCGTGCTCATCGGTGTTGAATTCTGCTATAACGCCATAAAACGCTTCAGACTGATAACATAAAGTTGGCGCACAGCTGCTGTTCCCGACTCAATATCGGCCGGTCGTAATGGACGCAGACCAGACCCATCCTGCGCTGCTGTGGTGCGCGCAGCAAATCACGGCTCCGGAAACTGGATCCCTCCTTAAGATTCTTATCAGAGTGTTATCGGTGTGACCACTGCTAACCCGATAAGCCCGTCAGATCAAGGCAAAGTTTGCTCTAATATTCACGCTCTTATTTTGGGACTCTCTGCGAAGAGGAAATCCGGGATTTTTTGCGCTTGGTCTGAGCTGCGGTCGGTTTTCAGTGGCGGGCTTGTAAGAGTGTTGCGCTCCCATAGGCCTGGACTTAGTGTGCGCTCTCTGGCTCTGACCTATTTTGCACTCGTAGGTTTTGGACCTGCATGCTTTACCCTGATAGGTGCACTCTCAGCTATGAACCTGCTTTACACTCTCAGATTTAAATCTGCTTTGCATTCTCAGATTTAAATCTGATTTGCATTCTCAGACTTAAACCTGCTTTACGCTCTCAGATTTACATCTGCTTTACACTGTCAGATTTAAATCTGCTTTACATTCTCAGGCTTAGACCTACTTCATCCTCTCAGGTTTTGACCTACTTCATGCTCTCAGGCTTGAACCTATTTTGCCCTTTCAGGCTCGAACCTATTTTGCGATCTCAGATAGGGATCTATCGTGCTCTCATGCTTAGACCTAATTACTCCCTAAAAAGGTCCGGAGCATACCAGGCTCGTGTGTTTCATCCAATTGCCTAATGCCAGGCTGATGCTTCTATTTTTGTATTTTGCTCGTTGAGTTATCCCTCGTCCTGCAGTGACCCATCACTACTACTCACTAGAGCTGCTCTGGAACCCTTGCATCATCAGTGAATCTTGGGGACTGAGCGCTCCGTGCCGATGAGCAGCGTTCCTTTACTGCTTTCGGGGAAGAGTATTTCTCTCATTTCTCGGGGTGTAGTATTTTTAAGAGCGTCTTTGACAGACTGTGTCTGTCCTCTTCAAGCAACTTCATGTAGTGATTCTGACGACACTCAGGTGTTGGATGACAGACCCAAGGGCAGTTGTTGTTGTTCAATCCAAAACGGTTGTTGAGAGCTACTAGTCCAATAAAAAATTACGAGGTCTAAGATAAGATCTTCGCGTTGAAAGCGGCCTCAGTCCAATGATTTTTGTAGCACTCAATATAACGTTGACTCCGATACTACCCAACAGAGAAACGTTTCACACCCAGAAACAAAGCATCATCGAAACAACGGGTCATAACATGAGCATCGGCATGAGCTACAGTTTTGCACTGCTTTGGTCGTTGGGAATATTGATACTTGCAACAAAAAGGGTCTTCCTTTTAGATACGGAAATCACGTTGGATTGTGCTCGTTATTTCTTCAGTTAGTGTGCGTTATTGCTGTGCATTGTTCATTTACTGATCATGCACTTGTTATCGCATGATCATCACAAATATTATCAAATCCTACATTTATTATATAATTATCGTGCATGCTATTAATGGTACGTTTATTCGTTTATTTTATTACAATCATACTTAATATTAAGCATTCGTTTTACATATCATAATCATACGAATTATTAACTCTATGTTTACCATATTATAATCATACTATTAACCCTTTAGGGATGAAATTATTTCGACAGCAAGGCTACGTATAGCTTTCCTAGAAAATCTCTAAGCAGCCTTACGTAGAGGCGGTACGAGGCAACATCTAACTCTGTGCCCAACTCTTCGCCCAGCTCTGCGCGCCACTCTAGCCGAAGCCTCACGGGACAGGACGAGTCAGTCGTCTGCGTCGTTAAATTGATGGTCATATTTCTTTATAACTCGAGGATTTTGGAATAACTCCAAGTTGGTGGGCACACCAATCGGACCGTGACTCCCTCTTCCTTGGCACGGAGTAGAGCGCTTGGCACGCACGCGTGCTACCTGTGAGAGAGGCACCTGCTTCCCAGTTTAATTTAATCGCCGGAGCGTCTATAATTATCTAGCATTTTGCGTGCCCGTTTATTTTTATCAGTTGTTTTTGTAAACCAATTTATCGATGGGGTGCCGGGGATGTGAAACTGGATTATCGCTCTCTTCATTCCAACGATGGCGGTGACGGAGCTGCTGCTAGTGCGTGACCTCGGTGCACTTGAGCAGTCGTTTCCAAAGAATTTCCTGAACGATGAGAGGTTCACTCTTCTTCCTTCCACTCAAGTTGAATTCATTCTGTAGGGAAGTGTAAATTGAGCCTCGTCATTGGTTGGTTCGTGAGGCGTGTACTAGGTTGCTGGGCTGTGATTGGTCGCAGTGGTGCACTAAATAAACTCCCAACCTTGAGCAAGTCTCCGTGAGCTAATTTCATTGAAGGTGACCATGAGCAATCGCGCGTGTATTGGTAGGTGTATGTTTAAGCTTTTGTTTTGCCTCGTGACTCGTCAATCGTACACTCGCAGTTGTACGTTAAAGTTTTTCTTTATTTATTGTTTTCTGGTTCTTGGTTTTGCCCGTGCAAATTTCACATCACTTCTACTTTTTTCATTCATGCGTTACTAATCCACTTTTTAGGGCCATTAATCTTAGGTTTTCACTTCGCAACTTTCGGAAACGTAATTTTTACCCTTTTAATACCTACACCATAAAAGCTTCTCAACTAATCGTATTTGTCTTCCCGTGTTGATTTTCAACTGCTTTTTCTCGTGTTTGATTGAACTTGTTCAGAGCGCTGTGTGGTGACGAGAACTGACCAGGAAGTCCGTGTGCGTTAGCCAGGGGTCACTTGAGTTAACCCGCACTAACCCAGGGCGCGTGTTGGAGGACACTTTGAAAAATGTTCATGTGCTATACATGACAGTGACAATATTTATTTCAGAAAAGTTAAGTTGCATCAGTTAGGATCTTGTTAGTTATTATTTACAGCGAATTTGTTCGTACAAACAAACAAAAACTTGAAAGTTAGTGATCATAAATGAAAAAACACAATGGATAGAAGTCATGAAATTAGGTTGAGTTGAAATGGGTCGAGTACAACTCTGCCAATCAGCTTAATAGCATCACGGTTGCTCGTGGAACGTGGACTACGATTCAAAGAAACGCGTGCTGTTATCATGAAGCCTCTCAACTTATCGCTTTATCAAGCATGATGAATGGCCCCGGGATGTCTCACTCGATAATGACTCACCTAATGAAAGTCAGTCCGTCTGTATATCTCTCTGCCTACATCTATGCTAGCAAAAGCAAAAATGATTCGTTGAACAACGCGAGCATACGTCGCCTAAAACAACAACGGTTGTCCAAGCTAGAAAGAAACCAAGCCTCTGAGCCGTAGCCTCTCTCACGTCAAGGAGTGAATTGTCTCCTAATTGAGTCTTGCGCGGTTGTCATTTCCGTGCGCATGGACCGGAATTATGACTCAAATTGTGCCGCTTGTGACGTCAACATTGTCGTGCGTGTAGTTACCCTCTGTGTTTAGGAGTGGAAAGATGCATTTGCAAATGTCTGCATACCTCACCCAGTCCACCCTGTGATCTAGGACAAATTTTACGATGCCCATTAATTCAACCCTTGAACGATCAAAAGGGTAGGCATGTCCTCGTTTTCAAAAAATGTACATTAATGTGGATCGCGGTCTTCGATGTCTAATTTCGGGCACGCGCAGAAACATTGGTTTGGACTTCCATTTTAGGACCGCATGCGCTTCTGTGTTCTCCATCTCCGCCTCAGCGAGGTCGTACAGGCGAATTTTGAAGGCGTGTCGACTGCCTGTTCCAGGCCACGAGTGAAAATATCTGCAATGAGGTGATGCTCTTGCGGAAGTGTGTACCAACTTTGACTGCTGAGGGAGACTCGTGAAGTTTTTTTACTGGTCCTTCGCTTCTTACTTGAGGGAAGAATTCACAATATTTTTTCTTTAAGTTTTGGAAAACTTTAGTTATTTGGGACTTAGAAGTTGTGCGGGGTGTTAAGGTCAGAGATGTGCTTCTCATCTATGAAAGTTGAGAACGTCAAGTACTTCAAAAATATGACTAATTTAAAAATGGCTGACAAAGATACCCGATCTCTGAAACTCTTCGATGACCAATGTAGAGTCTTATTGAACAGCATCTGCCTAAAAAGTATTCTAGCGCATAGGTGTCTTCTTCCTCTTTTCTTTTATTTACTTACTTTTTTTACTTTATCTGAAACTTTGGACTCTGTGAGTCTAAAAACAGTAAGATCAATGTGCCTTGTGAGATGTTCAATGCGTCATAACCTTGACATTGGTGCATCATAGTTCTAGAGGAAAATAGGGGAGTATTAGTCAATAGTTTTACTATAATGGGCCGAATGCTACAATAGCAAGACTTTCCTTTTCCAAAGCCACGTAATTTCATCCGACTATTATGAGGACTAGACCATCTTTAACCCTTTGGGTCACTATTTTAAATTCCTTTTGGAGCCTCGAAGATACGTTAATTTCCTGGCATATCTCCAAAGCCAAAGAAAAAGATTTATTTCCTAATTCTTCATGAACCGTAACCATGATACGAGAGGAAAACCCTTTATTCAGCCCTAGAATGGAGACTTGGGCTTTCTCATACCCCGTAGTTTGCCTTGCATTTATTCACTATGAATTTACGATTAAGGGTGCCCGCACACCAAAAGCGTTAAAGCGAGAGTGCAGGCAAGCGAGAGTGCATGAAAGACTGAAAGACCATCTTCAGCACGCTTGCAATCTCGCGCATGCACGCTTTTGGTGTGTGCACTTGAATGCATTACCGTGTTCTCAAGCCACTCTTGCATTCTCGCATGCCATCTTCTCGCTTTAACGCTTTTGGTGTGCGGGCACCCTAAGACTAATTGTCTCTCCTTCACGTAACCTTAAATTTAGGGTTATCATTCGAGAGGTAATTACCAAGAGTTGAGTTTTGAATTTCTGTCCTATCTTATTTCTGAAAGGGTGCACGGACACAAATAAGATAACAAGTTGATAAGAGTTTAAGTATTATATTATATTATATCATTCAGATAGATAACGCGAATGATCATCATTGGAATGTCTCATGGACGCCAGCCACCAAAGCGCCATGAGACGGAAGTGTGCCGCTGGTGGTACGAGCACGGCGAGGTCAGCAGCGCCTTGTTCGCGGTCACGTGATAGCGATGATGTCTGCTCTCCCTTGCAATGTGGTCTTCCGAGCTTGATTGTAATTAATGTCCGTAAGTTTATACTGAGTGGCCCTGAAATAACTGACCCTTTTAACTGGGGTACCATATAACTTGGTATCCTATTTACTCATCAACGCAAGGCTCAGTTACTTCTAGGCCGCCCTGTACGGATCGCCCGTAACCCGTCGGGTCAGTGTCTTGAAGTCATGTCGGAGCCTCTAATGATTCTTCTTCATTTTCTAACATACATAAGAAGCCAAAAAAAAATTAATTCATTCTCTTGAGTCCCCTCAGGGGCATAGGATAGGGAATAAGGTTTGGTTAATTAGGTTTGTCTATCTTATGCCATGGTGACTGGCGACCCCAGAAGGTCACTGTTAGGTTACTTGAGCTATAGATAAAAAACTTTATTAATTCCAATACGTTTTACCGTTGAGTTTTCAATGCCTTACAACTACTGACGCGTGAGAAATGCGTGGTCTAAGCTTCCTTTTCCAAGGGAAGCACTCCGTGTTACGCGATAATCACTGCCAAAGCCGGGAGTTGAACCCTAACTTATATGCTTACTAATTTATTGTTGGGAAAATACGTCAACAAATGTACGACGATGTTGGAAAAACATCACGACGTCGAAGCGCACTGCAGTCGGTGCTTGTGTAGTTTAAATGTTTTCCTCTATGCTACGACTCGATTTCTTCATTTTACCCGGTAAGTGGAGGTAGTCGAGAGAACTGAGCGGTTTTCAAAGTAAAGAGAGATGTTCGAAAATTCGCGCTTCATTTTTGTCGCTGGCCTCCTTTCTCTATTCGTGTCTCCGACTCAAACCGAGGACTTCGGAATGTCACTGAATAATAAGTTCATGCTCGCTTTGGTCTGGCTTCCGTGTCCGTTGGAGTGGTCCGGGCCTCGGGCTGCTTTTTTGAAAGGTCAAAGGCCGCAAATTTCTTCCCATTTCAAAACTGTCTGCCCTCACTCACTGAGAACTTGCTAGCCCTCGATACTCTGCTGACCAAAATAAAATGGGATGAACTGTTGCAGTCACGTGCGGACAGTGCACGTGAGTGACAGTACATAATGGGATGGGCTGTTGCAGTTACGTGCGTACAGTGCACATCAGAAAACACACGTGCAAATGTTAGCTCTGACTCCAACCGTGCACTCTACAGATGTGCACCTCAGTGCTCGGCTGTGTGAGCAATCCTACCCCGCGGTGCCAGCTCCAGTAAAGTGAACTCCTAATCTTGAGTTTCATTGCCGTAAAAGCTAATTGCATTAGCACTCGTCTGTTTAGGCCTACACCCGCTACTTCTACGCTCACTCGCTACGTCCGCCCTAGCTCGCTACATCACCGGCGTTGTGGCATTCCTGTGACCTACAAAGGTCAAGCAGTTGTCTCAGCCGACATTATGTCGCGAGCCTAAGAAGCGTCAAGTGTGTTAAAAAGTATTAATTATATGTAAAACGTGTTAAAATGTGTTATTGGCGTGTAAAAAGTGTTCAAACGCTGTAATGACGTGTAAAACGCTCTAAATGCGTGTAAATAGTGCAACATGTTTCCTCTCAAATATTCATCACGCCATGCCCGCAATCATACGGTGGTGTAAATGCGATAGTAGCTACCATGCATTAACTCGTTGACTACTCAATATAGGGTTTTTCAAGTCATAAAATCGAAATGGCAAACAAAAAATGAAGAGCTAGGCTGTTTTTTAGTTTCTTTGTTGATTTTTGCACGTAAATTTCGTGTTTCAAGTGTTCACTTTCACTTCCGATAAATTCTATTCAATTTACATTAATCCGAATATTTACCAAGGAAAGCCGACCATCCTTGGCTCTCCAGTATACGGTGTTGAGGCGGCTACTTGTCCTTGTGGATATTGCTCGAGGCTAACATACTTTCTGTCGTTATATTTTATGTATCATTGCTACCTCCATCGTTAACAAATCCACTCCCAGCTGAGTCTGCCAAGCTGTGGAACGTTGCCCGCGTTCGTTATATTTTATGTATCATTGCTACCTCCATCATTTACAAATCCGCTCCCAGCTGAGTCTGCCAAGCTGTGGAACGTTGCCCGCGTTCTGGGCGAAGCGTTGCTTTTGTCGTTATCTTGTAAGCCTTGGAGGCCATTTGAGTCTTCTGGCGCATTGTTGTGTTTTTTCGTCCTTAGGGTTAGACTTTATCATTCAAGTTAAATTCTTCGAGAGAAGATCGATCTCCAGATCCTGTTAGCTTACAGTGTTGTGTAATCATTGCGAATGTACAGATGATAAAAAATCCATCGGGTGGAATTTGTCCTCGATATTTCTTGGTACTACGAAATGCGATTTGCGTCGACCTTAGAAATCTTTCAGACAGAAATCACTATTTCACGGAGCAGTATACCTTGTTTCTATAGTTATTTTTTAGTCATGAGAGTTATTTGATCAAAAAAAGCTTTCATCAAGTTGCTGTGCGTGTTTCAACGAACTGGGTCCGAGTTCTCATGCGTGAGGGATATGCTTATGTGCAGGTCTGACTCCCAACATTTAACTCGATTCTTCCTATTGAACTTTCAATGTATTGTTATGGTCCTAAATTCAATGTCAGTTTCTATTTATACTCTCAATGGAGATCTTTCGTCCTAGTTTTAGTGCTCAGTTCCTGGATTCCTCCTTTCCCTTCTTTATTTCAATCCTGGATTCACTTTTTTTTCAATCATGGATTCCCTTCTTTCTCTCAAGCCTGCATTCCCTTCTTTCTCTCAAGCCTGCATTCCCTTGTTTCTCTCAAGCCTGCATTCCCTTGTTTCTCTCAAGCCTGCATTCCCTTCTTTCTCTCAAGCCTGGGTTGCCGGCCTACTTTGAGCGCTTCATTGCACTCCTGATTATAACACCCCACTCCATGGGACACTAAGTGACGTGTTGGTTGTGTGTGCAGGCGTCCATGGACCTGCCTCCCGACAAGGCCAAGCTGCTGCGTCAGTATGACGACGCCAAGAAGTGGGAGATGATCTGCGACCAGGAGCTCGTCTCGGCCAAAGATCCTCCCTCCCACTACCTCCACAAACTCAAAACCTACCTCGACCCCAAGGCTTCCAGGTCTTCCAGGGTAAGTGCCGTCTCCTGGTGAGACACACCTTCTCTAAAGTTATTGGTTCGTTTGAGCTGAGGTTTTGGTGATCGCTCTCTTGTTCCCAATCGTTAAATACGAATAAATGAATTTGATGTGTACAAATTGGTTCTGTTGTGTTGTTATGGTTATTTGTCACAGAAGCGATCCGATTTACAATTGATATCGAATTTTTATTTAATTTTAATGATTTTGTTGGGAAATATTTATATGATTTCATTCTATTTTCGTTCATTGCGTTCATTCACAAATTTAATTTTTATTTTCGGCATTAGTGAGAGACGCAAAAGGTACGTGACCTTTACTACAGCGCTACGTATCCATGCTACAGGCCAGTTGTGCGTGTCTGCCAGGTGGTCTAGCGTGTGGTGATGGTCTGCTCGGTGTCTGCCAGGTGGTCTAGCGTGTGGTGATGGTCTGCTCGCTTGTGCACTGAGTGGGAGTGGCTGGCTGTTTTTGGGCTGGTTCATTGACTGAGTGGGAGTAGTTGGCTAGTTCATTGACTGAGTGGGAGTAGTTGGCTGGTTCATTTACTGAGTGGGAGTAGTTGGCTGGTTCATTCACTGAGTGGGAGTAGTTGGCTGGTTCATTGACTGAGTGGGAGTAGTTGGCTGGTTCATTGGCTGAGTGCCAGCTGTTTTTGGAGTGGTTCATCAACTGAATGAGAGTAGCCGGCTTTTTCTGGGTTGGTTTTCTTACTGAGGGGGAGTAGCTGGCTTTACTTGGATAAATTTATTTACTTAGTGAGAGTAACTCGCTTTTTTGTGGATTGATTTATTTACTGAATGAAAGCAGCTGGCTTTTTCTGCATTAATTTATTGACCTTTAAAGAGTAGTGGGCTTTTTCTTGGCAGATTTATTTACTGAGTGAGAGTAGCTGGATTTTTTTGGACTGGTTTATTTGCTGAGTGAGAGTGGCCAGCCTTTGTAGACTGTCTCCAATAAACTTGAGAAAACATTGGCTAGTTTCACTCAGTAAACGATTCAAAATAAGTCTGCTAGTCTAGACAGTCCAGAAAAAATATTACTCTCACTCAGTAAACATCCCAGAAAAACCGGCTACTCTCCCTGGAAGAACCTGTCTGGTAAACTGTTTGCTGCGTAAGAGTAGCAGGCTTTTTCTGGAGTAGTTCTTTTAGTAAAAGTAGTGAGGGTTTTCTTCGATATGAAAGATTGACGGCTGGGTTACTCAGACCTTATTATTGGACGAGCTTGTGTACGGCTGTTACAGCTGTCGTACTCAACACTTCAGCACTGAAATTATTTCTATAATTTCATGTGCATAATTTTCTTTCTTTGTATTATTTGCACCAGTAGGTGGAGCTTTGAAGCGCTGTTCCTTAGAAAATTAGAAGATGTGCAAGTTCCAGTATAGATTATGAAATCCGTACTGGAACTTGTACTGGTACCTCATACTAGTCATACTAGTATCAGGTCAAGGACTTATTGTACATGGCTATGTGTGCCGAGCTAGAGTTTGTACAGCCGTGTGAAATATGTATGAGTAGCTGCAGTCAATTATTGGGTGTGGCATTACTCGCTGCTGTAGGCCGTCCTCTGTAGTGGGACGTTCAAGTCCCGAGTTGTGTGCCCGCATGTCTTCTGCAATACAGCGCAATCGAACACGACACAATATTCAATTCAACGCTCAACACGACTCTCGACACGACACCGCACTTAAGGCACCACCACACTGAACACAACACATTCAACACAACACGACACTCGACACAGCGCACTCAAGGCCCCACCACACTGAACACAACACATTCAACACAACACAACACTCGACACACCTCACACAAGGCACCACCACACTGAACACAGCGCACCGCAGGACACCATTTAGCGTAACCCCAAGTTCTCCCTCATGTGGCCACAGAAGCGCAAGATGGTGGGGGAGTCGACGTCGACACAGGTGCTGCGGGACCTCGAGATCTCCCTGCGCACCAACCACATAGAGTGAGTCCTCTTACTTCTCGCTCAACCCTGTGTACTCACCTACTGTCCTCACCTACTGTACTTAACTAGTGTACTCACCCACTGTCCTCACCTACTGTCCTCACCTACTGTCCTCACCTACTGTCTTCACCTACTGTCTTCACCTACTGTACTTAACTAGTGTACTCGTCTGGGGACAGTTGAAAGAAACTTCAAGTACCATAAATGAGCTTGGAAATAATTATTTTAGGTAAGTTACATCGTTTATTTCTAGTTTATTATCTGTAGCGAATTCGTACAGAAAGTAATTTAAAATATGATCATAAAAAACATAACCTACACCAGTCGTGAAGTGAACTCGGGGTGAAACCAGTTGGAGTTGTTAGGGGCACTACTTTGTAATCTTGGATTTCTCGAAATCGTTAATGGATTAAGATTGTTAGGTTTACTACATGCAATCTTGGATTTTTGGAAGAAGTTCGTACACTCCGGCTGGGGCTACACTAGTGTGCCGCTATTTACCAGTGTCGGGTTTAGTCTTCCTTTACCAAGAGAAGCACTCTGCCTGGGATAGAACTCGGAACACTTGAATGAGAGGCGCTAGCACCACCACTACGTCCCGCACACGTTTCTCTACTGGGGTCCCTGTACATGTATTGACATAACAATCATTGGGTGCTGAAAAGTTTATCAGTGATATTACTTTACTGGAGTAGCTAAAGTAAATTTGTTTTGCATTTTTCACTAATGGTAGAAACAGGATTTTACATTTAATATCAAGTGGTGAGAGTAAATGTTTTTTTTTACATTTTTCATGAAGTAATATGAGCGAATTCATTATTACATTTTTCGTAATGTTATAAGAACAAATTTAATATTACAATTCTTGTGAAGTAATAAGTCAGATTTGATACCTTTCTCGTTAGCGCCAAGGACCCTGCTAGGGCACTCGACCTCCCGGCAAATTTTTAGCCCTTAATTCCATGAGTAAAATTTCACGAAAATTATTTAGTTTCTTTTTCGTACATACACAATTATGTCTTGAGTTATTCTTTTTACGCTCAAAAATTAGTTCAATGTATAAGCAAGGTATCTTGGAGTGTGTTTTTCAAACTGACCTATAGCTCAAAGCAAGCAATCTTTTTCAAATTTCTGTCCAATGAGTTCCAAGCCGCGGGATATTTTTTAACTCTTCCCTTGCAATACGTCAGCAAATGCTCTTGTAAAATTTTACCATTTCCTCAGGTGGGTGCGAGAATTTTTGGGCGAGGAGAACCAAGGTCTGGACGTCTTAGTGGACTACCTCACCTTCCGCCTCATGATGCTCAGGTGAGTGTGGAGGGCCGGTCCTGGTGGCGCCGTGATCACTGCACCCAGCTTGGTGTGAGGCAGCTCCAGTATCGGGTCCACATGCGATACGACTGCTTTGTGTGAAATAGTCTTAGTCTTATGCATATTTGCTACCAGACCGCGTCTAGGTTTGTATGAAACTTAACAGTTTTATGTATATTTTTAATGAAAGTGAAAAATTAGCATGAGCATTTCTGCAATGAGACTATATTTAGCCTTTTACGACAAACTACGAGTAGCCGTATGAGACTGTCCAATATTCTACTGATGGTCTGCTTAGAGTTAGTTCATCTCCGTCTTGATGTATTGATCCAAATCAAGGGTCTCCAAAGTGATCGATATCGATCCTTGCAAGTGGGTGAGACTTCTGCGGCTCGATGAAGAGTTAAAGAAATCATTGAGCAAAAAGCTGGGAGACCCTCGGTCTTAAATGTGCACCTAAAGCACCAGAAAAATTGTTCCGTCTCTCAGCATCTGTAGTTCTTTGCCAGTGCAAAGCTGCGGGAGTGTTGAAGTGTATCGTTCACACGCGCGCTCTCATATCTGTGCTGGAGAAAACTATTTTTTTGTCCTAACCGTACACCGATTTTCGCGTACAGTAGTACGTATATCACACACGTATGTCAAGCGTGACCACTTTCCATGCCGGAGGCAGCATGGCTTTCGAGACGAGGGGTGTCGTTCATTGCCTATTTGCTTGTTAACGCAGAAAATTAGTTTTATTTTATTGGCAATACACTCACGTACAAATAGCTCTCATGCCATTATTGAACACATGTATAAATTTATGCATGCATATGTGTACGTCCATTGCTAATAATGAATAATGCTGTAATACATTCCTTAATAGTGATAGATGTACCATATATACAAAGAAGAACCTCCTGGACTAATACCGAGGAATTCATAAATGCGTAGGCGTCCATCCGGTACAAAAAACCAGCAAAGGCATCAATACACACTTGTGCACACCTCGTACAAATGTCAATTGTGCCATTTACACGCTTGACTCCGCTCTTTACTAATACCGAACAAATAAAAATACACACACAAGTACATCCCATATCAACTCCAAATATGTCATAAATACGTGCTAGCGTATCCCATGCTAATAGTCAACATGTCATGAATACAAAAAAGTCCGTTTCATACGCATACCCAACATGTATAAACACACACAAGTACAGCCCACACAGAGACCAAAGATGGAAAGGCATACTAGAGCACCCCATGTTAATATTCACCATGGCATGAATACAACAAACGAGCTCCTGCCATGCGGCGCGCGACGCCCAGCTCACGATATGGCACGTTGCAGACACGAACAGCGGGTGCGGGAGAGCATGGAGGAAGACTCGGGCTCTGAGAACCACAGCACGAGCGGCGGCAGCAACAACCGGCCTTCCCTGGACAGGCTCAACAGCCCCAGGATGAAGCGCGCCTCCCGCCATGTTCAGAAGCTCAACATGGGCGACAGCAAAGACGACATACACGTGTGCATCATGTGCATGCGGGCCATCATGAACAACAAGGTGAGCACTGCCCCTGTGTACGTGACGTACGTGGTGTGTGAGTTAGAGACACGTGCATGTGTGTACTGTGCAATATGGAGGGGAAATTGGAGGTGTGTGTGTGTTCGTACATCTTTTAATTGAGGACGTGGCTGAACTTTTGAGGAATATGACTGGTTTGCATGGAATGAATGAGGCCGAATATGGGTAAGAGGGTTGAAAAACGTTGAAGTGCCTAGGTTGGTTTATCCGAGTCGTCAAGAATTGTGAAAATTTGGCAATAGCAGTAATCCAGAGCAGACATTTTATGTATGATCAATACGTCTGTTGTGAGCAGTATCTGAACTGAAACTGCAGTTGTTCCTGAGGGATATTTATTCTTTCTAATCCGATACAATTTTTAAGACAAATTTAGCTTTCTTGTCTCCACTCTTGAAGCATTTCAACTATCGAGACTGAGAAATGAATCGAACACGAACTCGCCTGCCCCTCTCTGTGTACAAAGCCTGCAGTATCACAATGCTGTTGCTCAGCTCTTCTTGTGCATAGAAATTAACCGCGAAATTGACTAAGCTTCGTCGTGTTCTTGGTATCGCCTTTTCAGATTAGTTCCACCTGTGTAAATACTGCCAAAAATGAGACGGGGTAGATGTGTCTTTACTTTGAGGAGCACATTATAGGAGGTTGGATAGTCCGCGTGTCTGTTGTTCGAGAAGTGCGCAGCTTGAAAGATACTCGCTTCACGGTTCCTTAACGTGTCTTCTCCTCCCCACAGTACGGTTTCAACCTGGTCTTCGACCATCGAGAAGCCATCAACTGCATCGCCTTGAGCCTCAATCACCACAGCTACAGGTGACCTGACGATCGCGACCTCGCACGATTGTGTTGATTACTCTAGAACTAACTCATGTGCTGGCACGTTGCTTTTGCCTTCGAGACTCTCTTGAATAAATGCACTTTTTCATTGAAGATTTTGTGAATTTTTAGGACCATGTGTTTATGGTGTCCGTCAGGAGGCTGTTGCTTTCTCCAGCTTATTGTGTGTGAGATAAACAAACGTCCAAAATTAATTATTCGTCATAATGATTAGTTCCTATTAAAGGTTAATATATTCCTTACTGTAGTCCTTTTTTATTGTAATTTTAGAAGATGCATTTATGCGCCGCTGAGTCTATTTTCTGTTATTGGTAAAATTTACATTAATGTTGGCACGAATGAGAAACGAACACTGATCGTCATGTTTGTTTAACAACGCGCAAAAGATGCTTCCGCACACTGACGTATCAGGAGTTATCGCGCGAGAGCTGCTCGGCTGTAGTCCTCATCCAAAAGAGGTCGAGGGGCTTGGTCAGGGCCACTCGTTAAGGTCAAGGAAACTCTCAACTCGCTTAGTGCTTAGTAACCTTAGTTTAACATTTACTATGTGTCGGTTTTTCCCATTCTTGAAATAACTTATCACCTGTGCCAGATGAGACTATATTTGATTGATGGCTTTACGAAAGTTACGATTTCTTGTGGAGTGGTCTGATAAACCAGAATTGGGAGGCGACAATCTTTTTTGTATTTCCAAGTGTGTAACGGCGCTGAGTCCGCCGTAACGAGGAACATGACCCTGTGTGCAGAACGAAGGCGCTGGTGCTTGAGCTGCTAGCCGCCATCTGCCTGGTCAAGGGAGGTCACCACATGATCCTCAACGCCTTTGACAACTTCAAGGAAACTTGCGGCGACCCCCACCGCTTTTACACCCTCATGCAGTACTTCTCCAACCCTGACTGTTTCCATATCGAATTCATGGTGAGGCTCGTATTAGGTATACGTAATGTACGTGTGCATAACAGCAAGTCATCCTTATTTTACGGTCGCATTTCCTTATGCTATGTTCTTTCACTGACGTAAGTACGTGGGAATATCATTAAAAGGAACTCAGACTACCTTAATTTTCGCTTCACCGAGCTTTCAGCGGCAATTCGTTCATAGCTCTGTGTTATCCACAACAGTTCGTTCAAAGTCACCACCCATCAAATTCTATGCCCCAATGAATAAATTACATCACATTTCTTCACTGCGCTTTGCTTGTAATTGCTTGTCATCTGTTAGTACAGTTGCAGACCGACAGTTGAACTTGCCCCCACTTGGAACCCGCGTTAATTGCTGAAGTTAATTAGCCAAATGAGTGCAGTGGTAGAGAAGTTTGTAACTGGGGGTGCACCAGAATTGGATTTTTATTTTCTATAGTAGGCCCTATTATATTGATATGAAAGGAAAATTATTGTTCTACACATAGTGTTAATAGTTTTTAGTAAGTTGAACACTCTATAGGATCTGTATCATACATTTCTTATTGTAAATTGAATGTGTTTAACCTTATGAAAGAGTGGATTTTTTTATTTGATTGTATTAAAAGCAGTTCCTGCTTCAAAATGAGATCTACTGCATAAATACAAATGTAATGAAACTTACCGCTGCTAGCTTCAGCCTAAGGATTTTGGATAATAGGTAATTTTTTTTAGTGTGATCACTTTTTGCTTTGTTGTTTACTGTTTCTGTATGAATAATTCTTCAAATGAGTGAAATTGAGCAGATAGCTGTGCTCATGTTACGTATACTACAGTGCACTGATCAAAATTCATACAAGGCACACATTGAGTAAGTAGCATAAATTTCTCTTTCAGTTGTTGGAAAACTGTCGTAATTTAAAGCTCAGTGTGGACTTGTTAAACTTTTAAACCCCTATTTAAGTTTGAGTGCCTTGCGATTACACGTTTACGGTTAGCTTGTTCTGATTATTGAAATCACTTTGGTATTCAGCACTTTAAACTCTAAATTTACGGTCAACTTTTTCAGAGCTTTACTCTCACATTGATGTTAGCGCCTTGCAATCGTAACTTCCCAGTTAGCTTGTTCAGAGTATTGAAGTGCCTTTTTTGGCGTTGATTGTCGCTAACTTGCGTGCCCGTGCCCAGGTTTCGTGTATGCAATTCGTGAACATCGTGGTGCACAGCGTCGAGGACATGAACTTCAGGGTCCACCTGCAGTACGAGTTCTCCAGACTCGGGCTCGACGAGTACCTGTACAGGCTGCGCAACACTGAGAGCGAGGAACTTCACGTAAGCCTTGCAATGCTCCCGCTTGATTATATTATAACATGGGTGTCATCGAAGGTCTATTTTATGGCTAAGGTATGTAAGGTAGTTTCACGTTTAGTTTTCTTCGAAGTTTTCCATGGGAAAAATTGAGGGTGTATATTGAGGAATTGGGAAATTGATGGCTGTCTTTCATTTGTGGCTTCTCACGAATGGTTTTGAGAATTTTAGTTATGCTCAACTGATCATTATAATTTATTATCATCTCAAGGAGAACCCCTAGAGGCTGCGTATGTAACATGAAGAGCGTGGAACTTCGCTTAAGGCTTAGAACCTTCAGTTGATTTTCATTCGAGTAGTTAATCTTTGAGAAATTCTCATTACACTGAATACCCTCAGTTTTTCCATGTAACGAACCGTTAATTGAGGGTCCTGAGCAAAGGTGTAATTGTTATTTAAGTGTTCACGTACTCGAGAGACTCGCACTTTCATAAAACCTCTGTCAGTGAGGGCTACTCTCCTGATCGAGGTGTCAATTACGATGGTGTACAGTTTACATTCTTGCGTAATATTGATGAAGTGGTATCCGTTCCAGGTTCAGATCTGCGCATACCTGGACAATGTGTTCGATGTGGCCACGCTGATGGAGGACAGCGAGACGAAGACCGCCGCGCTCGAGCGTCTGCACGATACTGAAGAGGAGCTCGCTCATGTGAGTGCCTTCTTTCATCTCGTCTGAGGCCAAGCTTATTCGCGTCTTGTGACCAAAAATTATTTTCATGTGTTTTTCACATTGTCAACTGTTTATCTCGTTAAAGCTGAGAATTTTCATGGAACTTGGTGTCAAATTGAATTTTCTATAAGAGCTTGACTAATTTATATTGCATCATGTTTTTTCTCACCGAAAAATTACTTTTTCTGGTGAATTTAGCTTTCTCTGTAGATAATTCTATAACAATTATGGAAGCTCTCATGGTCCAGTGGGAGAGTCTAAGATAGGGATCCGCAACCTAGGGTCTCAAGCCAGATCTGAATTGTGATGACTGCATCTGGCTCGCAAACAAATCTTACGTGACATTTTTATTAGATAATGCTCTCATTTAGTTGTACTCATTGTGAAAAATATCACTTGACAGATGTTCAAAATATTTGTCTTTCATGTCTCTCTCAGCCAAAAATATTCCCAACTCGAGGTGTAAGGCCTTGTGTTTCAGAAGAGGCACGCAGATATTTCTATTGTTTCTTGCCCCATCCCGCAGACCATCGAACGGTTACGAGAAAGCGAGGCCTCGTGGCTGGCCAAGTCGGTGGAGCTAGAGACGGAACTGGAGGAGTTGAAGCGGAAAAATCAAGAATTAATGGAAACTAATGACCAGGTAAGATGTTGCTACGAGTGTTTGGGGTCTGGGTCGTTTTGCAAAGAGGCAGCTGGTGTTCTGCATGTATAATTCGAGCGAAGAAAGGTTCATAAAGATAACTGCGTCTGTACGCTTAGCTTCTGCATGAGCTTGGATTGCGTGAAAAATGAGGTATTCTTAAAGCAGAACTGTGCCGTTATTAGCTACTTGTAAAGGTTATATAAAGTTTCAAGAGTAATCACTATTTCGTTGAGAAGCTTCTATCTCCAAAGATGACTGCTGCGCTACAAACGTTCGTTGTCCAGATAATATAAACGTCTCCTTAAACACGTTTCCTGCGATGCGACCCGCCGGTGGGTCATTATGTATCCCTCGAAAAATAGCATCGTCGCAGGAAGCATGTTTATCCTCTAACGACCTAATCATATTTGCGATAAGGATGCATTTTCACTTTGTAGAAAAACTAGCTGCAGCCTTATACGTGTATGCAATTTTCAGTTAGCTTTTTACAAAAAGCTAGCGGCATCCTTACGAAGCGGAACCGTAAGGTCGTTTCGGTCGATAAAGGCTGAGCGAGTTATACAGAGCTGCGCAATGCACCTCACTGTGCGTAATGTTCGTGCAGGTTTTAGCGGAGGTGACGACGTTAAGACGCACCGCCACCCAGCGCGAGGAGGAAAATCGGCAGCAGCAGACCAAACTGGAACACAAGATCCACCACCTCGAGACGCTCAGTCGGTCTGGTGAGTGTCTGTCTGTGTGTTCGCTGTGCCTCTTGATGAGGGTTTGCTTCACGTTCTGCTTTGGGTTGGACAGCTGTGTGTTGTGAGCACTCTTGCACCACCTCTCGATATATTTTGTACAGATTTTAAAACTTTTTATGTGTTATGCAATTCATCGACCAATCAAAATTAGGATAGCCGTTTCCAAATTTCCAAAACAGCATAATTTTTATAAACCCGTCCTTCACTCACCTAAACATGTTGTAGATGTCGGCTGAGTTTTCAAAAATATACTTTTTTTAATCTAAAAATGGCTTCCTAATTTAGACTGACAGATATTTTATGGTTGGTGTGAATGTCGTGGCCGCGTTAGACGTAGGAAATCGGAAGCGTCGTTAAGCAGTCCTCGCCACAGGCTTGCAATAGGACGCCACTCGAAGGTGCAGCTCGACGAGCTCAGTTCGCACGAGTCCCTCTGGTGCGTTGCTCTGTCACACACAGAAGAGCTGTTTTACTCGCTGCGAAACATAAAGAGAGGCGTGGAATTTTCTCTGGCAATGGTCTTGTGGGTTCACGAACCATGATGTCCAGGAGGTCCGCACTGTGCTGAAGACAAACTTGCTGAACCCGACTCAGGCGATTGGGGAGTGAAATTTCTTGTTGTGGTGTTCTCTGTGCTGCGAATGTGTGACACTCTTTTTGAATTGCGAGAACACTTCATTTTATTTTCTAAAATTGTTGTGCGTTCCACTTCAAATTGAGATGTTGTCAAGTGCCTTTTTCTACGTTCCATAATTCCATACTTGTTCATTCATATATTGTCATTATGAAATGAAGATGAAACATGGCTATGGGGTATGTTTCATTCACATTTTCACGTTCAGTGTTTGCTTCCTTGAACGTGTGAAAGTATTGGTGCTTTTCTGAATTACTTTTGAAGATTTCTTTCTCATTTTCGCTTTCGACAATGCTTCCTTGAATGTGTAAAAGCACATGATGGCCTAGTTGGCTTAAATTTTTTCATATTTGGCATATTTTCTTTTGAATGTACGTTAATGCTACATTGAGTGTAAAAGGAAAACAGTAGGACAAGATATCAGCACATGTGTATGTAATTAGCCATGTTGAGTGTACCAAATTTGGTAGGTGGGGCGGTGAAGGCTTGAAGCTGTGTTTGCTCGCGTTCAAAACGATTTTTCTTTTAAAGGCTCATCATCGCTGAACGGCAGCACGACATCCATCAGTTCCCCCCCTCCTCCTCCACCTCCCGCGCCTCCTTCAGCAGC
>VOMN01108664.1:0-36494 GCA_014899125.1 Orchestia grillus | reverse complement strand
TCGTTTCCTGGAGACATAAGCAGGCTGGCAGGAGCTGAGCAAGCAAGAGTTGGTTCTCTTCGTAATTACTACGCGGTTTTCACAGCAATTTCATTGAATTATTATATCCATTGGTGAGAAGATTTAGTGGGTGGGGCTCTTATGGTTTCTCTTTAATTTTCTCTCGAGTCGGAGAGGTGACCATAACAGGGATAGGCTTACCTTCAACCCAGTTGCCTCAAATAACTCGTAAAACCAGCAAGGCGAGAATGGTCCTCTCAGGAATTCGCCAGACAAAAGAGCCATAACTGTGAGTTAGGAATGCCGACTCAGGGATTGTTACCTCCATTAGTCAGACCTTTCGGCTTAGGCCTTTCTGACATGGTTGAATCTGAGTCAGCATAGTCCAATCAATTGATTGCATAGTCCTGGACGTTCTCAAGGCACGTAAGCCGCCTCCTCCTCACGGCAAAGTCAAAGTGTTCAGAGGACGAATTAAAAGGTAATGAAAATCTTTTTTGTTGACTCTTTTGGACGTAGTTTTCTGTTAAATACGGCAAGGAGTTGTTTTAGAAACCACGTTGAGTGACTTTTGAAATATTGTACGTTGCTTCTACTAGCATTTTGTACAAATTACAGCCTTTGTTCACTTTGGGGGAGCTATACAACCTCTTTAAGAAAGTTTATATTGAATTCCGTAGTTTTTGTTACAATGCCTAAAGTAAAAATTTACAGACAATCATAAGAAACAAACCTATCCCACGAGTTAACTGATAACAAACAGCTTCAAGTATTAGTATACACTACAATAACAAAAGGAATCACTCAAAATAGCGAAAGCAAGCATAGGTCGTATTCAAATCCAAATCCGTTTCATCCTACGGATCGCGAATTTGTTTATGCTCAACTGAAGAATTGCAAAAAGGACCAGGCATTCAAAAAAACACTCCAATTAAAAACAATCGAAATGAAAATTCTGGAAAACTTAACAGCTAAGCACTCAAAACAAAGTCAACTTGCTTATTAAGTGCTTCTAGAAAACAGAGAGTGGATCTAATGCGTCAGAAAAGAGTCGAGAAAATCCATGAATCGCACTTAAAAATCGAATTCTCATGGAAAATGGAAGCAATAACACAACATTAGGAAGTGATATAGAGCGCCCATAGACCTGCTGCATGTTAATTTAGCTTAGACGGTAAACAAAATTCTAATCATCCAGCGAAAATGCGTTCATGTTCCGCACACTGCGACGTAAAAAATAACACAATAAACAAAGATATCTTCTAATATAAGCAAAACTACTGACGAAAATGTATGAGCTAAAACAAAAATATTCTGGACAATTCGCGAAAATTTGATGGAGGGACAGAAGGAATGAGAGAGCCGAGATAATTACTGAGGCACAACCAAATAAACACGAAAATAAGGAAAGTTAGTGAGATCACACAAGACATGAGATATAGAAAGCATGTACATATATTTCCTGTGCATTACGAAAGTGATGAAGCAATAAATCGTACATGTTGGTTCCGCAATATGTGGTAGAACATTTGTTAACGCCAAGCCATAGCTATTTACCATCAGAAGCAGGTTTAGATTGGAATGACAACGGAGAAATGGCGCAGCCGAGCTGAACTGCTGGAGCCAACGAAAACACTTGGTCGTCATACAACTAAAAGAGCAAAGGATAAATGGCCACGAAAGACGGGCACTTCATGCGATTGATAGAAATTCATTCTGCATTGACAAGAAACTCATGGCATTTGAAACGAAGGAATTACCACCGAGAGATGACCCAAAAAATATATATATATTTCACAGATGAATAAAATTTTTTCAGGGGCGCACACACCGACACACACTTAAAGCAGAAAGAGAATCAGAAAATCAAGCAGAAAATATAACTTAAAAACATGATCTTACACTATACAGGAATTAAGTAGGGAAATCGCAGTGGGAATAGAATACTATTAATAATAAATATATATCTCTTTATCGCAGCTATAACTCTTTTATTAACCATGAAAAGGAGCACGACAGTTCTGAAGATGGCCAGTGTCATTCCCGACAGCGAACACCCGTAAACGAGACCGGAAGATTTACTGAAGGAGAAAGGCAAGTCAAGACGGGCACTACAATTCTAAGCTCGGGCAAACCACAAGTTGGAAGATCTCGTGAAGACCCGAGCCCGATTTTATTCTTCAATAATACTTTACCATTTACAATCGTTGATACCTGTTTCCTTATATCTTCCACTGGGCTGCAATTTTCCAAACCTTGCACCAGGCAGAGAACTGCGCTTATTTCTGTACGTCAATACAGATAGTGAGAAAGTTTCGGAATGAAGACCAGTTATTGAGTACGCTGACAAAATAAATATTATTGGGCACCAGTGTCACTGTTACTTAGGCTTCCACTCCAGCGGTGCATAAACCATGAATCTAATTAAAACATACTACAGATTTTGATACAAGAAGGCTCGAGGAATGATAAGACTTGAATGGACGCATTTTTCAAAGGCGAGAGCTTCAAATAGATCGTCTACGTTTACAAACAACACGAATGTAAACGTAGAAGAACGCATCGACGACTTTTCCGTTATGGCCAAAAGGAAGATCTGAAGTACATTGATAATCGTAGACAAACATTTCGGAAGAGTTAAAAGTGTTCATGGTCAAGAGCATTTTAGCTGTCAAGAGATATCTGTAGACGTTGATAAATATTGAAATGATGATGTGCATTACATGAAATTATCTCCACCTTCAATTCAGGATGCGTCAAAAAGCAAGCGAATATTTCAACACAGCGACGAAGTACGATTATTCACAGCTATTTCGTCTGACTGCTCAGCCAGAAATTAATTCATCTTCGATATTGGAAGGCGATTGAAAGGTCAATTGTTCAAACAAAACCTAACCCTTTTTTAAACTGATAAACGTAAACAAATTAATAATATCTCGGTCGTCATTTATTTCCACTTTTATTATTAAACTCCCCAAACTCTGACTACGGAGATATTGTTTCAACTAAGGAGTCGGTGATGATAATTAATGAACACAGCAATTGAGAATTTGAGTAGAAACGGAGCTACGGTTTAAAAAGTAGCACACTGGCTCAGCAGTGTTAGTTGTAGTATTTCAAAGTTTCCACCCACCATGCTATTCCTACCTTCAAATGATACTCTGCAAAGTTCCCTAAGTTGTTCAACAAAGTCATCCCTTCTGATGGTCAGAGCGTGAGGCACAGGGAGAGTCAAAGAGCAACGACCACCGCTGTGAACAGTTCCGACCAAGCACGCAGACCGAAGAGAGCTAGACAACAACGTCTACATCCAAGACTATTGTTTTTTAAGCTCCTTTCCAACACTGTAGGCTACTATCTTGCCCCAGTCGATCTTCGTGCGCGTCACAGGGAGCTGTCGCCTCAGAGCCTTGAAAGTGGTCTCGCTCATGGTCTGGTAGTTCTCGCTGATCGCCGTCTGGTAGTCGTTCTCAGAGTTCTCGATCAGCTGCACCAGCTCTCTCGCGGTCTCTTCCTCGCCCTGAAAATTCAACTGACTTAGCATTGTGCCCTGAAAATTAATCCGACTTAGCATTGCGTGAGGTCAATGCCGAGTGACTTGCTTGCAGTATGCACTTCTTTAGCAGTGTTGCACACTATTCTCTATTCTCAGATTAACATAGACCCGTTATTGGCCCTTTCAACTCCTCTGGTGCACATGTGTATTAGTCAAAATGTGTTAATACAAAATTCCCGGTTGAGAAGGTTAAGAGAACTGTTTCTAATGCTCGACTTGTAAGTTCAAACAACCAAAATAAAAATTTCCACCGACAACGATTCAATTTACATTTGAATGTGTCGCGCTCTCGAAGACACTCCACGACTGATAAAAGGATGGTAAATTTAGATAACAGTTGTATGAGGTGTACGTGGCTGCTAGTTTTGAATGTTTAAAACAATATCGGATAAGAACGCCATTCATCTCTTATTATATTTGTTCTAGCAAGTCAAGTAAACGTTTCTCAAAAGGAACCTTCGTATTAACTTATTACCTGAGAGATGGGCGTCTGAGAGGATTGAAGTAGCTAACTCTCCCAAGATATTTTCAGCCTCACTAGAATCGAATATGAAAAATCTATTACGAATATAAAATTTGCGGATGGCATAAACAAGAATGAGCTGCATGCTTTTCACGAGTTAGAGGAGTATTATAAGATTCAAGCATGTTCATGCTTAATTTTCCTGGGCAAATAAAAGCCAGGCCGCAAATGTTGTAGTTTTATTGTGCAAGCATCCCGCCGCGAAATTCTGAAAACTGCTTGAAGATGTCAGTTTTTGAAAATCATCCTTTTGAGCTGTTCTTTTTTCAATACCTGTTCTAAAATATATGCATCAGACGTGCCAATTTAGCAACAAAACCTAACCCTTTATCTCGGCCTTATAGTGTTGATCACTACAAATGGGTACCCACAACCGTGGTGACTCACAGCAATGGCGATGGTGTCCTTGATGTCTTTACTGGTGACGAGCTGCACGTTGCCGTCCTCGTAGTAGTGCACCTGCACCTTGAGCAGACCCCGCACCTCAGCCGTGCTGCCCCCCACCATGCTCACTGTCCACACGCTGCGCCACCGACCGTTCCTGTAATCCAGGGCGTTGTTAGGTGTGACCACACCAATACCGTGGTGATACCAATGTTAAATGTGACCACACCAATACCGTGGTGATACCAATGTTAGATGTGACCACACCAATACCGTGGTGATACCATTCAATGTTAGATGTGACCACAACACCAATAACGCGGTGATACCATTCAGTGATAGATGTGACCACACCAATAACGTGGTGATACCACCAAAATTAAATGTGACCAACATCACTAGAAGTCATGAGACATTTCATGAAATGCACTGAAGAGGTACATAGAAGTATCTCTGTTCTCTCGTAGGGTCATAGTTACAATGAATAAATACTGTCGTCATTACTTTTCAAGGCCATAGCTGATGACAAGTAAGCTCCTAATATCTATCTATGGAACAACTAAATATTGTTCAAGGAAATTCAGCATCAATCTTGAAAACTTACAGACTCTTCAATATGAGGTGAGCAAGTAATTATATTGTAGAGCAAAATGCAATACAAGTACAATTTAATGAGGCAAAATTTAAGCCTTTCAATGATGCTTTCATTTGCAAAAATGGCCGCTTTCAAGAGCAACTAAGAAAATCACATGTTTATTACTCAGCAACAGGTCCAGCAGAATTGGCACAAATAATTGATAAACCTGGGAAATTGAAGAAAACCTTCAAAGGAACAAACTCATCTTTAGGTACCTTTCCTCAAAACAAAAGAAGAAAATGGTGGCCAGAGATGAGTAACGCTTCTTAACAATAAACGCTAGCACTCTTTACCAGAAGTTCTTTGGCTGGAACTGGTGGTCTTCTATGCAGCAGATGACAGTGAGAGTAGACCCCTGGTTGCGCGCGTAGACAGCGCTCACCCCATGCGGGTAGTGGCACGACACGTAGTTAGCGAGCTGCGTCTCGATGGCGCTCCGCCACACTTCCGTCGAGGGCTCTCCTTCGCAGGGCTTACAGGGAACGAGGAAAATATGATTTTGTTATCCCTCTGCACAGTTCAAGAAGCTAAAAATTACAGCTTGTACGTAGTTCAAGAACCGAGTGTGTACATTGATTGAGATGTAGGTAGCCTAGCAAAAAGCATATGAACATTCTCGGTGGCATGAACAATTTTTCTATCAGCACTTAGGCTCACACCTTGCGATTAACTGCTGGCACATAAGGCAGGTGATGGTCCTCGACATGCACAGAGGTGTTAATGCCAGGTTGTAAGCATGTCAGTCTGACCCTTTAACCCTGGTTTTATCAGCAAAAAATTTGTGAAAACCTTTCAAAGGAAAATAGTCTCATGAAAGGTTTCTTCAAAATTTTCATAGGTCTCGGGAAAGATGCTCTCAAGTGCCAGGTATATCCTGTACTTATTAGTGTGTAAGGCACAGATGTTGTCAGGTCTTACAGCTGTTACTAGGTAGATACCATTTCTCTGCAATTTTGCTTGCCAACATACTCTATGGTAGTTTATAATTTTCAGTTGAAAAAATGAATTCTGTGGAAAACAAAGGTGTGTCTAACATAACAGCAAATAAGCTCCCTAGACAGGAAATTAGTCACTTAATGTTTTTCGAGCTCGTCATTTACTACATTCATCAATCGATTTTCAAAGTGGTGATCAAATTTTAAGTTATATATATGCAAGTACTGATCAGGCATCAGTCTTCATTCAGAGCTTGCAAGGTATACGCTTGATTTTTAGTCGCACCAGAATGACAGGAAAAAAGCAAGACAACTCAGAAAAAGGGGCTACTGCTTTTGATCAGGCTAAGGGACACCCACTCAAGGAAGTAGCAAAATTAGTTGACCTTTCATGTCCCATTGATATGCAGGTCTACAGCAATGGAAACAATCCGGTACATACAGTAATTTAAGGCAAAATTATGGTCGCAATTAAATTCTAAACGATGGGGAATGTCGCCGTGAGTTTCAAATTATTAACTGAAATTGCTTTGTGTCAATGTTGGAACTAATGAGAAAATTCAACAATGGGCCTTCTCCTGGTGTTTCTGGACAGACTCTTCATAGGGAACCACATGCAATGACATGTATAAATAAGTGGCTCATAAATGGCCAATGTAAACTCCTACCCACAAGACCAATGTTAACTCCTACTCACAAGACCAATGTTAACTCCTNTACTTTACTCCTACTCACAAGACCAATGTTACTTTACTCCTACTCACAAGACCAATGTTAACTCCTACTCACAAGACCAATGTTAACTCCTACTTACAAGACCAATGTTAACTCCTACTCATAAGACCACACGTTTAAACTGGACCAAAGTAATTGCACTGTAGAGGAGTGGAAAAGTCTTTTATTGTCAGGTGAATCACAATTCTGTCTCCCCAGGAATGATGTCTGCTACTATGTTCATTGAAGGCCACATGAAGCCCGCATGCAAGGCGCAATACAAGGAGGAATGAGAGTGTCAATTATGTTCTGGGGCTGTTTCAACTACACTGAAGTGGGTCTTTTAGTTGAGGTATCCATCAAATTGAACCGCATGGTTACACTTAATTGCTAAATAACCAAGTTTAGCCATTTGCATAAAATTTGAATGAAGAAAGGCATACTACTTTGCCTATTTTTCAGGATGACAACTGCCAAATTTGTTAAGCTAGAACTGTCATTAATAGGCATGACAGTCATTCAGGATACACCAAGCATTTAGATTGACCAGCAAGTCCCCAGACATGAACCCAATAGAAAATATGTGGGATCACCTTGAACAAAAAGTTAGATGTTGAGAAGATCGTCCACATACTGTGGCTGCATTATGACATACATTGATGTAAAACTGGTTTAAAATTGAACAGGTGTACTTTAGAACACTTGTATACTCATAGCCATGCAGAATTGCCACCATTATTCATGCTCCTAGAGGTCTCACACTATATTAGTTGCAAGTGACTAAACTAGCCTGGGGAGCTTGCTATGCTGTTCAACTAAGAAATTTGGAGTACTAAAAGTACTTAGATGAGGTGCTTATAGTAGAAACTAGAAAGTACCGTAGATAATTTAAAACTGTCTCCATCTCCCATGAATGAAGCCATTAAGAAAATATTGAAACTATCCTTGATTACCTCAATTAAGCTTTATGACACTGTTATAAATAGAATGCTGATGCTCAGTTTCTAATTTCATGCATTCCAAAATTCTCCAGTGAGTGCCAGACATAGGTTCAATATCAAAGCCTAGCACTAATACCTGCATGAATTCAGTACCGCGAGGCATTACAGATGCACAGCTTCACAGTGAAAAATCAACTAAACATTGCTGGTAGTCTCATGCCTAAGCTATGAAAAGAACTGAATTAAATAACTTACTAGAGTTGCAATTCTTTTAAAAAAATATAGGGCATACCTTGAGGTCAAGAGCTTCCTTCTTGAGATGATCAAACTTGAAGGAGAGCTTTGCTCTAGGGTCAAGAAAGCGTCCAGAGCCAAGATCGTTGTGTTCTGTCACCAAGGCATAGTGTGTCTGACCCTCCAGTCTGACAGGTGTCAGCTGATCTTTGTTGTAATCTCCAATTGCACGAGCCACTCCATCTCGAAGCAAGCCATCGTTTTGTACCAGCACCCTCACATCTGTAGGCAACAAATAAATTACACCTGAATTTCTCATTAGGAGATTAATTGGAGAGAGATAATTCAGTAATGAATATTCTGGGTAATGGTATATATATTTGGATCAGAAGATTTTGTTCATTGCATTTTACAACCATTACACAAGGTGTCTGTTAATGAGAGGTCCAACTTCATTATGAAAGGTATTGCAATTTCTTAGTTGGAGAAAACATGCAAATATATTGGTGAAAACTTCCAGGCTTTACATAAAATCCAATCGGTACCTACAAAATAATAGGAAAGGTTGAAGTTAAATGAGGTAAAAATAGTATGCATTTACAATACCACTAGTAGACACTACCCACCATAAATGGTTAGACAAATGATGTTAAATTCTTAAGATGCCCTCTTATTTATGGTAACTCTGTCATGAAATAATGTTATTTTCAGTATCACCAATACGGGCTGCCTCATCTGACAGTCTTGCTATTAGTTTAGGAATACGAACCCAGGAATTTTCTTCTATCTAAATCCTGAAGAGTGATACAAAAACAGATGGGCCAATCAACAAACAAAGCAAGCAACACTGGGTTATTTATTATATAAAATATGACTAAGTGCATAAAATTTTTCACAAATTTAATGTGTTCAATGAACTTTTCATTATAACAAAATAGGAGAAATAATGCACAAAATATACATAAATTTATTTAATTATACATTTAAGGAGACACCTTGTGTTTTATTTTATGGTGGGATGATAGATTTTGCATCTGACTCCCTTGCAATGCACTCCAAAACAATGAATCAATGTTCAGTCTGCTACACAGCATTTTATTCTACTCCATGATTATTACGATGCAACAAAAGCTACAATTACTCACCATTGAAAACTTCATTAAATTCCCCAGGTGGAGAATGAACGATGAAATCTGACGCTATACGAATCTGAAAAGAGTAAGAATTGTTAGAATGCAAATAAAATTTTTCAACTAGCAATGATTCAAGAACAACAATACCCTAATGATATGGTGAAAACAGGTAAAAACGACACCCAAAAAAACAGTAACCTACAAATGGATTAGTCATTTCAGAAGTGTTAGAAATGAGACTGAAGATAATCCCTACAGTGGCAGGTCATGCACATCAGTTTTTGTGGAAAACATTGATGCTGTATGCAACCTTATTGAAAAGGATAGATGAATAACCACTGAATCAGAAGCAGACACACTCCACACCTTTGTGGGTTCTGCACACACAATTCTAGTAGACAGTTTGGGGCTGAGCAAGCTCTAGGTTTGATGGGTTCCTAAGCTGCCATGCCCAGATCAGCAAGAAACAAGGGCAGATCTTTCTATGGAAATATTGAACTAACGGGCACCTTCTGTATAGAGAATTATGACCAGGGATAAATGTGGCTCTACCAGTACAATTCTGAGGAAAAAAACTCATTTGAAGCAGTGTCTGTCCAGGGGTGGAAGAGGGCCTGTTGAGACAAAATTTAAGCATTCAACAGGAAAGGTGATGGCTACTGTCTACAGGATGCATAAGGGATCTTGCTAGTTGACTTCCTCAAGGACAAGAAAACAATTACAGCTGCTTATTATGAAGGCATTCCAAGGGAATTTTTTGAAGAAAATCACAAAAAAACACCATTGGAAACTGCACCAACAAATCCTCTTCTACCATGACAATGCATGCACAGGTCTCAGCAGACAAGAGCTGTGCTATGTAAATTTTGATGGGAAATCATGCAACATCCATCTTATAGTCTTGACTTAGCTCTATCAAACTTCTTTTTATTTCCAAACCTGAAATGTCATTGAAAGGTATCCAGTTTCCATCAGTTTAAGATGCAAAAAGAGCTGCTTTGACATGATTTACATTGCATGACTCAGTTTTACACAGATGGACTAAAAAAGCTTGGTATCACTGTTTGCAGAAGTGTACTGACCTAGATGGAGCATATGTTAAAAAATAAACATCACTTTGACAGTTTTCTCTATTTGTTCTTTTTTCACAAAGGTTTCAAATCCTTCTGATATTCATTGCACAGCCTTAATTTTGGTCTAAATAAATAGGAATTTTTTGGGGGGGTGAAATTCTATTTTCTAAAGGTTTATGACAAGAAAAATTAGTTTACATTGAAATATACGTATCCCAACACTGTGCTTCCTCCTGGTTACATTAGAGCTGAGTTAAGGTTAAGATGGGTTATGTTGGGTTAGGACAGGTTTATTTCATTAAGTTTGCAAAACGTAATGTGATAATATCATTAGTCAGAATGTATAAAAATGTTATTAATTTTCATGGAGTTTGAGTTATGGCATTCTACTAGTTTATTAATGGTTTAAATTTCTTTCAGTATAATTTTTTCTACATCTTGAAATCTTTCAAAAATAGGTTTCTTCCACTGAAAAAAATAATTTGTACCTAATGGCACTAAAACAAAGGCTGTATGACAAGTAGGACTCTCTGTGTAGTTAGCTAGAGTAAAGTAAATATTTACCAAGGATTTTGTTTATGAGCTGTGGAAATCTATTTTTTTTAATTTATAACAAAGAAACATAATTAAAAGTGAGTTTTTGTTGTACTTGTATAACCTGTCTCCTACTTTAGCACTTTTTCTTGGTTACATCAGGGATAAATATTCACTTTGCTGCAGCCAACTGTACAAAGCTTTTTGTTTATTGTACAGCCCTAGTTATAATGTCATTGGATAGGAATTATTTGTCTGAGGGGTAAAAATCTATTTCTGAAGTTTAAATGCAAAGAAATAGCTATATTAAAAGATATTCAAATTATTTATATACTAATACATTAAAATTTTACCAAGTCAATGAATACTTGGGCAACACTTTCACATCTTTTCATCACATTAGGTTGTGTTAAATAAAACAAACCTTTCCTAACCTAACCCTTCTTAAGATAACATGAATTTAACATAACCTAATGCAACCCTCAAGTGACCAATAGGACCCATAGAAGCGGAAGATAGGTCGTTCAAAATAAAATAATTTTCAATAATTTGTCTTACTACAAAACTCTTAAAAAAAGGTTCCTGACACTCAGGGATAAAAATCCTATCCAACCATCCTGAAATGAAGAATGAACAATGAATAAAGCACTATGTACAGTTGGCCACAGTGAAGTAAATATTAAGCTAATCCAATTCAATGCTACTAAAATGAAGTTATAAGATAAATGGCATACCCAATGCAGTATGGTAACTTAAAAATAAATATCATTTTGTTCAAACTTGAGATGTTGACTCTCTATTTTTCAAATACTGTTTACAAAACTGTACTGATAAAATGAATAATATACATCCTTTACTAAAGCAATATTGCCAAACATAATGTTAATACTAACATTAGATAAGTTGATTTAACTCCAACCATCTAGATAAATTACAAAAGGCAAATATAAGTCACCTTTTTATTAAACTTGCACAGTAAATATGACACAAATTTTTGCCTTTAACCGTTTCTTGTCAAAAAAAGTTAATAGGATGCTCCTCATTTGCTTCAGATTCTCTCACACTCTGGCGTTACCACCTGTAACCAATCCATGGATTCTAATCAACGTCACACTGCACATCTCGAATAAAAACTTCAAATTAATTGGATCAATTTATTAGCAATAATAATTCTTCAGTATACGGGGATAACATGAATGATGACTACCCTAGAGTAACATTCATCAGAATCTTCTTACTGATAGGCTACGCCCATTGACTCGCCTCTATTCTTCGTACATATATGATCATTTTCCAAACAAGAAATTAGAAACAGCAACAGTTTTCAACTTTACCTTTTCTTCGTCCGAAATTTGTTCACTGTAATCGCTCGCCATTTCGATAAAACGATATTCTATCCAGGTTTGTTCAGTATCACAGATTCGCTTTTTTATTTTCTGTGCTATACATGCGGTCACCTCACTCTATGATTACTTTATTTATGTACGGTGAATCACCACAGGGTCATAACCACAATTATAACTCATTTTCTTGTTCGCCTGCGAGGTATTCTTTCTAACTAAACTGTAATGAAATATATGTTGTTGGTGAATTCATCATAGAAAATAGTTTTTAGTGAAATGAAAAAAGATCTAAGAAATATTTATTATTATATGCATAAATGTCTTCAAAGAATGAAAAATCATAAACTCTCTTTTACGCTAATAAAAATGCTTTATTACGTAGGTGCACCTCTGACACACTTTTTAACATATTCGTTAGTGATATTTCTTCTCTGAACAATTTTCTACCAACCTTAATTCTACAAAAATTTGAGAGTAAATTTATATCACATCCTTTTGTGAGTGTGCCGATCTAAATTATCTTTAATATTGTCACAAAAATCGGCACTCGTATAACTGTTCGTGAAATTAATATTTTGAAAATTCTAAACTAGAATATGTTCGACTCTAAACAAATTTTTGCCTGAAAATAAGTAATTTCAATAAAATTATTTGGAGAAAATTTTTCGGCAAAGAATTAATAAGCTCGCCAAGCAGATTATTATTAAAAAAATGAATATAAACCAGCACTTTTAGCTCAGCACACCAGTGTGGCTCTGCTAAAAAACAGGCCATTATCATAACAATTGCCGTCGTGTATTGATGTATATATAATTTTTTGGCCAGTAACACTTTAAATCGGCCACAAAGCATAGTGAACAGTTCTGCAAGCGGCGCTGATAAGCGGAAGCGTTGCAGATAAGATACTGAGAATCGTATCAAAAATTGATGCAATCTAAGTAGAATTAAATCTTTTATCTAGTAAATTAAGACATGACAGCATTTTGGCTGACTTACTTTGTTTATGAATAGATCACTTCAAAGAACACGAACAAAAGGAGCTTCACTGAAAAATTCAGTCATTTTAAGAATAAACTATGATTTATCTCATAATTTTAATCAGGAAGCGTATACTAGCACCAAATAATTAATTTTAAGGGTGCTTGATATTACAAATAAAGTTTTACATACATATTTAGAATACGGAGCCTTATAAGTAAACGCAACATGATTAGTGATTACTAAAGATTATGCGAATCAGGGTACGATTGATCAAAAGATTCCATACCGATCATGAATAGCCACTCAAATTATTTAATTAAAACTTGAAATATATTATCTTTATCCGTATGGGTTCTATTACAGGTTGTATCATTATATCATTGTAAATACTATGATGGAGTTAAATTTGTCCACCTTGGTGTCCACAGAAAATTAATCTGCAATACTTATATAATTACACAGAACTATGGACAATGTTCGTTCCGTATGTATTAAATTCATATCATTTTTAGCTCACACTGGAATTATTTAAGGAATATTTTTATTTCACGCGAGCTTACCTGACAGCAGCCTGTCATCAATACCAATTTCTTCATCGTTGCAGCACGATGCAAACACTCTCGCAGTTGCTCTGACTGATAACGGAGGGTTAGGGCCAAATGTTGATGAAGATAAGACGAGAATTAAAGTCATCGAACAATATCAAATCAAATATCAGGATCGTTTCCTTTCACATGAAGAGAGTGATCGAGGGTTCACAGCTTTGAAGTAAAAAGTAAGCAAGAAGCTTCGACCTACAAATGATATTGAATATATGAATATGTGTAGTCATGAATAAAGGAATTGTGTATTTTCAATAATTTTACGATGTAAACACTTTTTAAATAAATTTGGGTTGAACGCCAACCTGTTGATACCATGATTACCCCCAGTCAAGCCATTGATAACCTCAGTACCTGAATTGAGCGATGAACTTTCGGTTGACTTTTTTTCAAAAGTACATACCTACACGACAAGAGAAAAGAAATGAAAGAAAATTTATTCAAACAGAATTTACGTAGAATACAAAATAATGGCGTTCAAATATCTTAGAATTAGTGATAAGCACAGTACTCTGAAGAATACGGTGTTCAAGTTTCCTCGACTAATTAAGGTCCATGAAAATCCGCAAGCACAGCTGGAGATTGAACCTGCGATCTAAACTGAAACTGACCCCGCTTGAACATGACCTGCTCAAAACTCGCCCAGCACGCGTTACCTTTGTCAACATTCGGAAGCGGGACCCGCTAAATGGCAGGCAAGGGCTTTACTTCGAGGCCACGGTTGCCTCGTGGACGCGTACGCGGTGCGGCAGAAATGCCCACATTTCCCAGGGCTCGAAGTGTTCACCAGTCGGCAGTGCCGCCATTTGGACGATACAATTCCTAAAACCTATGGTAAAATATTTGTAGGTGTACATTTGAGTAATGAAAATTTTAGGGGTGGGGCAACATACCAAGTTTTTTTCAATCTTCCTTTAAAATGAAGTTATTTCTGCCGCACGGTACCCCTGAAAAACATTCCTTTATAAACATACTACCTCAAGATACCAATATTTGAATTTCAAATCTTTACTAAGCCATTTCTCGTACCTCAGCACGTAAACGATTCCACAGCAAGATTCTAGGCTTAGTGTTATACTAGGCCCAATTTTAAACTGCAAAAAATTTTTGCACGTATGTTGACTCATATTAATATCAAAGTACCGCAGTCGTAAGCCATGTTCACGGGTGCAAACCAGCTTCACGATCCATCCTAAATTCAACACGACCAACCGCTGAATTTGAGTCGATCGTCTAATTCCTTGAATTATTTTCTCACAAGCGTCAACCAAGTCGGATAGCGAGCGAGCAAATTATTTTCATGTTCGAACTGTCATCCAGTGTGCACAGGTAGAGCCGAGGCGCGTGAGACTTCGATCATGAAAAAAAAGTTACATATTGACAGACAGAATTACATCAAAAAAAACTTTATTAATTCCAACACGTTTTACCGTTGGGTCTTTCAATATCTTACAACTACTAGTGTGGTGGGATGTGAGGAATGTGTAGTTAAAGATTCCTTTTCCAAGGGAAGCACTCCGTGGTCACGTGAAAAGCTTTGCCTGTGTTGAGGCTCGAAACCTGGTCCTCTCGGCTGTGAGGCCATCACGCTAACCACTGCACCATGGAGCCCACAAATAATCACTATACGAAGGAATTCCAAACACCTGAAGGGTTGTTTCACAGTTTTACTTTGCCATAATTCTCAAGTTTTTTACACCATGGTTTGATTTCAAAGGTACAGCAATTAAGTGATAAAAGCTAATTATTAATCAATGTCAATTAATTAGTATCAGCGCTCAATAAATTAATCAGTAAAGAAACTTAATACGTCACATTTGTATACTGGTTTGACAGGGTCATTCACTATCAATAGTACATCACTTTACGTTGTATGAAGACATTCATTTTCTCCTCTCCTTACATTTAGAATGTTAGTGCTTCAAGAGCGAAGTCTTTGAAGCACTTTGAGCGTTTTCAGCAGGCCCATAGCTCGGTTACTCCACTGAAAGAAATCTAATAATAGAAAACCAAGCAACCGAAGTTGCTCCCGCCATAGTCTTCAGGTGTCTACTTTTCAAAAGAACGAAATGATTTCATACACAGTATTGTTTTTCTTTTAATATGAACTACCTTATTCGTTAGTTTAAAGCTCTTTATCCACATGAAATGTGATCCAAAGAGAGCGAAAAAATGGGACCATTGAGTATGGACTCGAAAAACACAAGTGCGTTCCCACATAAGATCCCTGCGCATAGAAACATGAAGTTAAGAAAGAAGAGGAAGAAAAGATAAAGAAACACCAGCGAAGAAGGCATGAAAAAGGAAAGAAGCAGAGTGGACACGAAAGATAGAAGTCCTACCTAGAGCTGAGGCAACCTAATATTGTCCCTCTGGAGACGCTAGTCCCCATAAAACAAGATAGATAAAAATAACTAACCTAACCCTATTGCCTACGGCCTATGCTATGCCCCACGTGGGGTCGACCTACCTCATGCGGTCTGAGCCCTCACTCTCGCAAGCACCAAATCGGGTACGCTTATTAGAATTACTTTCACGTATTCTGCGCGTGTGTTCAAACAAAATGTAGCTTACCAACTAGAAACACTGTCCTTCTGTTTTTGTTTGTTCAACAGCTAACACAGAATAATGTGCCTTAGAGAAAATATTAGCAGTATAAAAAAAATATTAGTCAATTAGGAAATAATTTTGGTAGTAAAGGGTTAAGCTATGGAGAAAATCAAAAGAGCAACATCACACTTCATAGACACCAAGTTACGAAAGTGCAACTTCGAACATAACGAGACAAACTGGAGGCAAATACAGCAGCCCTCTGGCATTAGAGAATTTCCGCAACGTGGACCCAATGAAGGCACTCGTAGTTAATGTGGAAGCGCGCTCCAACCAGTGAACTAAGCAGAATAAAAGTTATTATCCGTTACTTTTCTAAGAAAGAACGTCTTCCTCGCATGCTGTGAGCGGTCGGTGTTCTCCGTACGACGGGACTCGATTGATATACAGTTTATGTTAAATTATCTAGCAAGGTTTCACCAGGGTAACCTCGACAAACAGGTCTCAACAGCGAAAAAAACAACAAAAAATAAAGCATCAGAAACAGGAGCGCGATCGCGCTTCTTATAGAACAGAAAAAAAACGAAAGAAGAAGACCCACTGGAAACTAAAATCAGAGCAGGCGGCGTCCAACACTTTTGACACAACCTGCCACTGACATTCCTTGCAGCTGGAGGGCCCTTTACAGTCAAAGTCTGAGGATTGACAGAAGACACCCAAACATAGGCATCAAATGCTAACTTAACTCTCTACTCTTGAGTCAGGCCGATAGTCGATTCGATTATCAATTTCATTATCTTCCGAACATTATTGAAACTGGCGATACTGAACTGGAACTTCAAAATGGATCATTTAGACCAATCAGCCTTTTCAGTGTCACAAGTCACGCAGTATCGTGAACAAAAATTAAAGAAATGCACGCTTGGTTCGAGGAAACCCGAAATTAAATAACGGGACTAACCACGTCCTCAGAACGCGTCTCTTTCTTCTCTGACCTGAACATCAGTTTCCAAGCTCTGGTTATGCTCAAGCAGCTGACACTTAGAGCGAGATGAACACAAAACAAATGCACAGCCAAACCACATTTTCCTTTGTATCGTAAGATGAAGCAATTTAAAAGTCGACACTACGCGTGCGAAAATACGGGCGTTGAATTTTATCAAAAGCCATTCTTCTGTTCACAGGAAAACGAACAATAACAAACCATGTTCCCTTCCATTACCGTGACTTGCTCCCAATTGAGCTTAGGATGGGAATAAGAGGCACAAAATGTTCAGACCAGGAGAGCACAGCCCCGCCAGGTCGAGAGAGTGAACCCTAACTGGAAGTACGAAGCTCTGGGAAGAGATCGCTAACAATGCCTTGTTACAGTTTCTAATAAGTGGGATCAGATCGAAATAAGAAAGATAATTGAAACCGAAAGACTGATAACCTCCCAAAACACTTTAGCGAGCCAACAACTGTGACTAAAGACAATAACAACAAAAACAACATATTACAGAAGACAACCTCGTAGCACAACACGAGGGGCAAAAAATACCTTAAGCCACAGTTAGCGTCGCTTGCTGCAGCTTGTAGGAAGCTCGGGTCCCTGAGAGACCAACCTCTTTTGAGTTGTCGTCGGGAGAAACCAGCATCAGCTGGTAAGTCGAGCTACTTATTCCAGCAGTCTGTCCTGCTCTAAGGAACATAACCTTGAGGATTACCTTAAAGACGCTTGAAGGAAAACCACTAGGGTTTCCCTAATTTCACTCAAAGAGCTAACTCGAACTTTAGTTCCTTCATCTCTTTACAATCCGCAAGAAGCGCAACAATGTTTCGTTTCAATTCATTTGTTCAGCTAAGCCATCTACTTATAGTAGACGCAGGCCCTAAAGAAACAGCTCCATCGTCAACTGAGTTGAGTTGCGCTTCATGAAGTGGATAAAATCGATCGTCGCGATCCAAGAAAATACATAAAAGATATCACAGTCACGTATTCGTCATCCGAGTTCTACAACGACTCGCTATGTGCAAAAACGACCAATGGCATGCACGTAGGTACCTTCAACAGGCTTGACATTGACCTGTACTCGAGCTAAAGCATCACATGTCTCAGGTGTTAAACTTGAAAGCTCTATTTTGATTTAGATCATTATATTTCGGAAAAAACATTGCACGCTTCATTATGATTTGATCAATCCAAGAGCCTCATCGGGCTATTCTATGTAGAGTTGTTCAATCACAACGTAGGGGAGACTCAGTTTTTCGTACGAGTTAGAGCAGTTTAGTTTCGGGATCACTCGAAGTGTCAAACGATTATGAAAATGTTAACTGATCAACACGAAAACTAGGGAAAGAGGAAATAACAAAAATGTATTTGAGCTAAAGGGTCATATCCAAAGAGCACGTTTACGAATTTGAGAGGATTAGAAGCAGCAACAATCGGCGAGCAGAAGGCAAAATCTCAACAAAATAAAAACGAACACGAAGCCCGAGGGAAAAATGTCCTCAATAAACACTGAAAAATCATCGTATAAAAAGTGATATAAAACATGGCTAAATGAAACAACCATAGGGAAAAAACAAGGTTCGTTCAAAGATAGGGTTTCGAATCTACGACCTACTACGAATTTATACCATCCGCAACCTCCACTTTATATTTACACTGGTTTATACAACAAAACCTAACAGCTGAGATGAAAATACACTTAGATATTCTTAACCATTGCTCATCCAAAAGCAATTACACCTCTGCCTTGAATTAAAGGCAACTACGATGAGTTTGAAGAGGAACGACAAAACCAATTTGAGACTCGAAAGTTAGGTAGTACTTACCAAAGAATGAACTTATTATAGCCAATATTAATTACGTTAGATGATTTTATAATAAAATGATCAGTGCGTTTTCCTTGTCCAACGATTTCTTAGACTTGGGCCTATTATTGTAGGCGCCGCTGCCAAAAGCATATTTGGTGCATGAATACATAGATCAAGATACGGATGAGATACAGTACGCCTCGAGACATTTGCCTGGATATACAATGAAACAAACCGTAATTATCATCACAATGAAACATCGAACGACGAAAGCCGAGCAATTCAAGAAATACGTCGAAATTAGGAAAATTTTCCTTGTTACGTCACCTTTAGATGAAGTGAACAAATTTACAACTAACTGCAAGCGTTTTAAAATTACCCCTTACTCCATTTAATCCCATTCGGCCCAAGTTAGCACAATTTGCAAGTATAATTAACTACCACGACATATCTTCAGAGCTCTTGATATATGACAAAACTCTATAATTACAAAAAATACTGAATAGCGTCAACGTTAAACACAAATTTTTATGTAACACTTAACTGAAATGACGTGTCTGGTTTTCTAATGCAGTTCTGAGACATACGCTGTTGCTGTTGGTTGAAACAATCGGGAGCAAAGCTTGGATACGCTGTTGCTGTTGGTTGAAATAATCGGGCAATAGAAATCATAGGTTTTTACGAGAAATAGCTTTATTCTCATTGGTCTCATAAGTTTTTAGTCCCGATTTATTGCTCACATAATCATACTATATCTGAAGTCCTTCTGAACACATGGGTGGCAAATAATGATTCTAGCAGGTGAAAGTATTATCAGTATTTACTGATAATACTTTCTAGATCATAAATTTATTACAAAATTCAAACCAACCAAACAAATTGGTATTTGGTGTAATCTAAGCTTGCGTTGTGGCTAAATCGATGTCGTCTCCGAGTTAAACGAACAAGCTTGAATGATGCTACAAATACGAGGCGAGATGCATGGGAATAAAGAAAATATGAAGTGGTATTTTACACTTTGTGACATTCCTAAACACTCAAATTTTCAATCAGGTGTCATTAGAAACAATCAACATCCAACCTATTATGCTCAGATCACTGTTACAACAGCAGTTCTTTACACAAATATCCTTTCATATGAAAGAATTTCATAAAATTCGAAGAAAAACTTGCTTTGAATGTGTACCGCGGAGAATATTTTTTACCTTGCAACCCGCTATAGAGAAGTCAATTCATACAATAAGGTAGTGCTTATTATGAATTGAGAGAATATTAAATACCCTATAGCTGGTTGAGCGTCATTGCAACCACATTGAATGGACAGTGGGTCACTCGAGCCGCAGGCACGAAAAGCTAGCAACCGAAAACCATACGCGGGAAATTAGGATTCGTCGAAGTTGCATTAACCCTATAACGACCAAATAATTTTTGGGATACGACTACTGTCAAAGAAAAACGTGCTGGAGTGAGATGCGTGACTGAGCGCGTTTTGATTTTTAAGGAAAACTAGGAGCCTCCCTCTGAAACGGTACTTTATAGTCCCTTTAAGGCGGTAAAGGGTTAACCACAATAAATTCAAGCTTCAGCGCTCAGATAAAAGACTGGGGGTACAGATAATTTGGAGGCGCACACAGATCTTCACGTTTATTGCTGTTACTATACACTGTGAAGTTTGGTCTTAAACGGGCACAAGAACGCAGCCAGAGTGCCTTAAGTGTTGGAAGGTCCACCACTTCAACCTGCTCCAGTTTCCATGTACGTGTTGGTTACACAAGAACGTAGCGAAGGAGCAACTTACTCGAGATTCTTACACCACATGCGACCCAGAAGTTTGCTAAATTTCCCCCTGAATTTCGCTCGCCCAAATGCTTGTTCACGAGATTGGCTGGTGAAAAGCATTGGAGTGACATTATGAGCGCGAATAACAAGTATTCGCAGTTATTTGACTCAAAATTAAATGCTGAAGCGTACGCTGAGCTCAAAAACAATGGATGGGTTGTTTCATGGGTGAGGAGTGTTGCCACAGGGTAATGATGTGGGGTAGCCACAGGGTAATGATGTGGGGTTACCACAAGGTAATGATGTGGGGTAACCACAAGGTAATGTTAATTCCTTCTTTTTGACGACATAGCAATAGCAACCCATGCAGAATATGTATAATATGAAGCAAGGAATAAGTCAACTGAACAATAATTTTGTCACTGAAGGGTTGAAGGCAACGTGAAAATGGCCGTACTCGGTTCCGGTTACTCTCTCCAGTCCCTTCACTGTTCAATCAATTCAAATCACTTATACGAGGGATAATGCCAAGGTATGTATTCGGTTTTATTGCAGGCGCTTGAAATTCTACTTTCGAAAAGTTCTTGCATCTGGAATACCACTTTAATGCAAACGAATGTTCATGCATGTTTCCTTACACAAACGGTGCCGAGCAGAGCAAAAATAATAAAATCAAATTAGGTATTTTTCGACAACTGACTAATAGGAATAAGCTATCAAACAACAAAAAAGTGTTACGCATCGCGAAGAGTATTTCATAAATGATGCGTTTAAGCACCCCTACCCACTAGACATTTCAAGGTTGTCGTCACAACCCACAAAGGAGCTTCTGCCGAAGCGATGGGCCCGTCGTGTGTGAACGAAAACCCACTGATCAAATGGCTTAAAGGTATATAATTCCACAATGGAAGTCGCCGGTGTTCCGTCTCCGCGGACTTCCCACAGAGGCGACGGGCCAACCTTCAGGGTATCAGAAAGCTCGGACTAACTACGACCAGAATAACAAAATACCGAACGCGCAAAACCAGCGCTAAAGGTTCATTTAGATCACAGATTTCCCCTATTTTGACCCGATGCAGCTTCACTGAAGTGCACGATTTACTGAAAGTCTTCCTCGCTCGACAATGAAACAAACGTATTCCTGGTACGAAAATTTCTAGTCACATGGAAACACAGACTGAAACCAAGACAGCCAGCAATATGCTGACAACATGCAGACACGATGTGGGGCTTGTATCTACTACAAACGAATAAATCTCACGCTTGAAGGACCCTAGTTAAGCTACGTATTTATATTCGTCGTGGGTGTTGGTCGACCGTTCGATGTACTGCTTGTCTAGGAGCAACTCTATGCATTTCTTGATCATTGGCACCTGGGGGGCAAAGCGCCCTTTTGAGTGTGAGATCACCTGTGGGGAGAAAAGAGGGAATAATTAGAGCACAGTATATTTCACTACTTCACTCTTTCAACACAGTTCCTTGCCATTTAACTCACCGATGGGTCATTTTACCCCTAGAAAAACAGCTTTATTGCAGGAATCGCACTGAGCAATAGCGGCTTTTCTCATCTTGCAAAATTTGAAGCAGTGTGGAAGATAATTCTCAGTCAAATATGGGTCAAAAATTTATTGACCCACTTGAAATCTTCATTTATTTCGGTATCCGGAGCACACCATTCTCTTTAAATTTAAACCAATAAATTAAAATTAAACAGTACAGAGCCTCTCTTCTGGGCATCGGAGGGCAGTCACTCAAAACGAATCAGCTCAGAAAGCAAATGCTGCAATAAAAGCTATGGCTGACGAATTTTGAATTATTTCGCCGGTGTATTTTTGCGTGCATGTCACAAGATACAAAAGCGAGTCTTTGGCTCACTTCTGGCTCTCACATTATGAGCAGCTCATCTCACCTGAAGACATCACACGCCATCGAAAGCTTCACTAGCATCCCTCAGCCTTACATAACACAACACAAGGCCAGCTCATGCACCATCCAGCAAAACTATAAGCACCTAACACAAGGCCTCGACCGCGACACAACACGCACAGGAGCACCCAACACTACACACTCGACCGACACAATGCACATACCAGCACACAAGACAACACACCTCCTGCACGACACAACACAAACACACGACCCACCTCCTGCACGACACAACACAAACACACGACCCACCTCCTGCATGAGGTCCGTGTGCCGCGCTACCTTGCGCGTCTTCATGATGCGCACGATGGCAGCCTGCAGGTACATCTTACGGTCCTCTTCCACCGAGAAGTGGGTCGCTGCCACCTGCAAACGCAGAGTTTTGCTTCACGTGCAATGGTTTTGTGCGACATGAACTACTTCCCGTTCTCTTCGAATTGATTCAATCGGAGTAATGTTAAGCTGTCAGCGGTCATCGTCGACTTATGTAGACGCCGCGGTTGTTGCATTCATACGTCAAGAGGGAAACTTAACCCCCTATCTGGCGTGCAACAGAATTCGTTAGAGACATGTCAAGGAAGCAGGCACATAGCACTAGCGGAAGAAAGCATCATTTTGACTGGGTGAGCTCCACATTCTCAGCAGTCAAAAGTTACACAAGGTTGGAATTTGAAAATACACCTTAAAAATAATGATAACTGATGAGACCAGGTACTTGAGGATGAGCACTTCTGATGGCATGGAAATCAGTTGAGTGTCAACAGGATGAGTTTTTATATGACTAGCGTAAATCATTGAGTGCCAACAGCTGCACATTTATAAACAATCGGACCACAAGGACTAGCCCAGTTCTACGCTTGATAAGCTCAACGTCATAACTGGAAGGGGTTAAAACTCGCTTTAAAAGGAGATATTGCTAAAAATTTAGAATTAAAAAGGCTTTTGCTTTCGTTCGAGCATTGAGCATGAGTGGACCGGTGCGCGAGCCCCACTGAGGTGGCACAACAAACCTCTTGCTGCTGCTGCTCCTTCACTTGTGCCATTGCTATCCTGAACTTGAAGCGCTTGTTCGAGTACTTGAGGTTGAGGCTGATCACAGAGTTGCTGGACAGCTCCTGCGATGGAAATAAATTGAATTAACATACTAATGATGACTCGCAACGCGGTGCGCAAACGGAGTTCTAACGATCATATATGAGCATATAAATTAAATTCCATTATTCAGAGGAGAATAACCAACGAAGTTTTATGAATTCGAGGGTAAAAATTTAAAATAAGAGTAGAAAATATTATTTGATATTATTGGAAAAGGCCAAATTGACAGCAACTGTGAATGCTGCTTTTGTCTAGCAGTCGAAACAAGAAATTGGAAGTGTATCAAATGAAGACCCACACAGGAGACCATCACAATGGAGTAAACAGGTTAAGGCCGTCCAAATACTAAAGACTTGAGAAAAAAGGGAGGGAAATATGTGAACGTTAAAAAGGATACCTTAGACAGAATAGAGCAACACGACAAATTGAGCTTCCAACACGATAACCAAACAAACACAGCAGCCAACTGAGGACACTGTAGCCCAGCTAAGGGCACAGCAGCCAACTGAGGACACCGTAGCCCAGCTAAGGACCCAGCAGCCAACAGAGGACACCGTAGCCCAGCTAAGGACACAGCAGCCAACAGAGGACACCGTAGCCCAGCTAAGGACACAGCAGCCAACTGAGGACACTGTAGCCCAGCTGAGGACACAGCAGCCAACAGAGGACACTGTAGCCCAGCTAAGGGCACAGCAGCCAACAGAGGACACCGTAGCCCAGCTAAGGGCACAGCAGCCAACTGAGGACACCGTAGCCTGTACCTTGGAGTCCGACAGGAGAAGTTTGCTGTCCAACAGCGGCTGCAAAAACTTGCTGAAGCCATCAGAGGAGAACTTGGTGGCCTCCAAAAGCTCGCTTAGCCGCATTGTGTCCGTCTGCACACAGGAGCATTCACATTAACAGCAAATGACAGTAAAATTATAAACTTCATTGGTTCCATCATTTTTAGTAAGAGCGTTACAGAAACGGCTCATCCAAAGCTAGTTCCACCAAACAGGTAAAGAAATTGTTGATATTATTATTATTATTATTAGTTAGTGTAAAGCTTCCTATCCACATAAAATATGATACAAAGAGAGCAAAAAATGGACCATTTAGTACGGACTTTGGAAAGCGTGGAAGCTATACACAGGTGTGTTCCCACACAAGATAATGTATATATAGGACTTGAATCTTTCGTGGCAAATATATGTATGAGTGCAATTTCTTTAGAACATTTATGGCATGAAAAAAGAAACTGCATGTATATACATAGATATATTGAGTACGAAAGATGCAAGTCCCGAACGCCTACCTGTAACTGAGCAAACCAAATTATGCAGGTTTGAATGAGCTTAAATTAACGGTTGAACATCTCTTAACAAATGAGGCGTGTAAGGTTCCTGCTGCGGTTTACTTGCCCGTGCTTTGTTTCATTCAAGCATTCGTCCAAACATGCAAAAGCTGAGCCACGAAAAACGGGTAGCTTTATCTAGCATGAAAATCAACGGAGCAGCCCTAATCGGTTTACTCTATAATGCCCAAGTTATTTTCATGAAACGACTAGTTAAGTTGCTCTGAAAAACAATCATTGCAAATGTAGATTTGCAATGATGTTGAAACTAGCTTTGTACGACAAACTAGCTGCAGTCCTACATACATGGGCAATAAGATTGAAGTAGCTTTGTGGGCAAATCTAAAAGTTTTATAAATTTTTGCAGTAGGCTGAGGCTAGCCCTACCTATAGATCTATCAACCTATTATGAATACTCAGAATATTGAAATCAATTTGCATGGAAATCTAGCAGCAGCTTTGTGAAATAGTCTAATACTGTACCGTTTTTTAACGGTTTAGGAGACACACAAACCTTCTGAAATAAAAGCAAGATGACGACGTGGTAGGACACCATGGTGATGACGTAGGTGCGCGACGTAAAAGTACATTTCAGTTCACCTGTAAAGAACGGACATCATTTAATGAAGTCCAGGCACAGCAAGAGAATAATCAGAAGCAATCTTATTTGAAATTCGGATCATAATTGCATTACGAGAACTATATATAAAATATCTCAAAATTCCAATCGCGAAAAAATGAACCTTAAATGACCAATATTTGGAAAATATTTTCATCAAATCGAAACCGTAGAGCAATTATTGAAAAGTCACCAGCCCGAGTTGCTACAAAGTTCAATAGAAGTGGAAACCTATGCACAAGAGTACAGTGTTTGTCGAAAGTTTACTTCAGGTGCGTCGTACAACACTATCAATATACCTTATTTTACTGGGTGTAATATGAGGATATTTCTCTAAGTCTCTTTCAACAACGTTATCAAAACGCCCAGAGGTCTTACGAGGTTTATCCGACAGCTTTTTTCGAGTTGATATAAGGTCACCCTTTGCCCCCCGCCCCCTAGCAACGTTACACCTCACAACACGATCACTTATTTCAAGTTGGTCGGCTATTTCCTTAATTTGCTTACCGACAAGTTTGAGAACGATAATCTGGACAATGGTTTTACACGATAACCGTTTCGCTTTCCCCATAATAAGGCCACAAACACTCTCAAAGTATGAAAAACCTAATCACAAAACAGCGTCAGACAGGAGAGCGAACGCACAATTCTCTCACAACGACGGTCAAAGAGACACTGAACTAGACCTTAGCTGCTGAAGTTGGCAGCTGAAGCATGTAGAGACATTGTGCAGCCAGCACAAAGTTCTGACTAATTTTAATTACTCTCATAGATACCATTCTCAGTTAGACATAAGTTTAGTCCCCCATCGCTCACCCTGAGTAAACTTTTTTCGAGCACTGTACATACTTCACGAGACGGACAAAACCTCAAGTGCCCTCTAAAGTAAGGGAAAATGAGCACGAAAGATCCAAGCAAGATACAGTACAAGTATTTTGAAGTAGGTTTAGTGAATAAAACTTGCAAATAATAAATTCTACCTTTATTCACTACGGAGCATGAACTCACCTTGAGATAAATGGTGCAACCAAGTCAATTTTCTTCCATTGAAATTTGAATGATAAAATTTTTCAAACTGAAATGGAGAAAAAAATGGTTCAGAGTCACTATCACGTGCCATGGTAGAAAAATTCATCCACGCAGTCAGAGATATGTATAAATATATATCTCATAAGCACACAACAAAGATAGAAGTTTATTTCGACACAACACGAAAACAATACTTGCCTACCTGGATAGAAAATGATTTTATACAAAAACAGAGCAGAAGAGAGCACGAACATCAGGATATTACTGTGCAATCTCGCCTACAAAATATGTAAAATATGTTAACAATTTAGCTAAGTCGTCACGTGCAAAACAAAAAATATTTAGCTCATTTTTTAGCGGGTATTTAACATTTTATAGATCAATAGTACCATACGGTCCCGTTTCAGAAGGCAGACGCTAAGTTTTCATAATAAACTAAATACAGTCTCATTGCATGGGTACATAAGGCAGACACTAGGTTTTCATAATAAGTAGTTGTAGTTGTAGTTGTAGTGGCAGTGAAAGCAGCGCTTCAGAAACTCAGTCTATCTCGCACCGAAAGAGTAGGGACCATTTAGTATGGACTTAGGAGAACGGGGATTCTATGCACAGGGTGTTTTCCCACACAAAATTCCCTCCGCATAGAAACAGCAAGTTAAGAAGGAAGAGCAAGAAAAGACAAATAAGAAATAGCGAAGAAGAAATGAAAACGGAAGGAAGCAAAGTGGGCACGAAAGACAGAAGTCCCGAAGGCCTATCTAAAGCTGAGGTACCCTAGCAGTACTCCCCTGGGGGCGCTAGTCCCCATAGCATAGGATAGGCAAACCTAACTAACCTACCTCTATTGCCTATGGCCTATCCTATGCCCCCTGAGGGGCGTTTTCCTAATAAACTAAATGCAGTCTTATAGTACGGTTACATAAGGCTGCTAGTTTTCTGCAATAAACTAAACGCAGTCTTATTGTGTGTATGCATGAGGCTGCCGATATTTTTTGTACAGAGCTAAATACAGCCTCATGGCAAAAAAAACTTGATCGATATAGTGTGAATACTGAACAGTCATACTAGAGAATCCTTTCCACGTCATATTTTCTCTCCGCTGCTACGATGCTGGTAACCACACCCGAGTGTGTCTGTTAGACAAGGTGGGCTCGCTCTACAGGGCAGAACATGCTCGACAACATGTTGATCAACCATCAACACACATCCAGCAATGTGTGAAATAACTATTACTGAGAACACACAGCCAAAAGCCAAATATGAGCGATACTCCACATCACCGACCATATGCACGTGGTAAAACGGGCCTCAAATACTAGAAAAAATAAACAATTGCATAGCAATGCGATTTGGCGGATAAGAAATAAAAAATAAACACTATAGTCGAAATATTCCCACAAATGGAGAAAAAATCCTCCCAACTAAGCCAGAAATGGGTTGATGCAAAATAGCGAGATAGGTATAATACTAAATACAATAAACGTAGGTTTTGATGCGCTACATTTTTCGAATGGTTCGAATTTTGTTAACGTTTTCACATAACTTTTGGATTAATTAATCGGATTTATACGAGTTCTTAAGGTAAACATTGCTTTAGTTCTAACATCACCTGTGTTTGCCTGACTTTTCCCAACACATAAACCACAAGACCGAGGTTTCTTTGTACCTTCGAAAGCATACGCTATATGAGATCATCGTGCTGATGGTCAGGGATTAACTACCGGTGTGCGACCAGCTTGTTTCCCATAATTTGTCCTCTTTGAACCACCCCTTCCTTTAGACACAGTGGGTTCTCACTGATGAATGCTGGAAGCACAGCACCTATCTAACATTTTCAGGTACCTATAACCAACTAGAGGTAGCTATTCCACCACAAAAGCTAGAAACACAGACACGTATGACTAGCTAGAGGTCATTATTTGGTCACAAATCAATTTAGGCCTCAGGTACGCAGCGGAAGCGACCGCTACAGAAGTGCTCACATATTGAAGAGGCTTCTCGAGCTCCAGCGGGAGCGCCATTGAGAAGCCCAAGTTGGTCGTACCCAAGGGCCACGCTCCTGCCTGTAAAATAAATCAAGCCTTCACTGCAAGAATTATTGTGGTGCTTCACTCAGCTGCAGAAATTATTGCAGCGCTTCACTCAACTGCAGAAATTATTGCAGCGCTTTACTCAACTGCAGAAATTATTGCAGTGTTTTACTCGACTGCATAACTTATTGCAGTGCTTTACTCGACTGCAGAAATTATTGCAGCGCTTTACTCAACTGCAGGAATTATTGCAGTACTCAATGTTGTACATTAAAATCCTTTTCTTCTTCGAGGAACATAAAACATTTTGCCAATTCGTTTCATTTTTCTATAAATTTTCAAATTTGAAAAAGGAATCATGAATTATCCCTCTACCTAAACAATCAGAACACAAGGTGGTCAATGAACAACATAGCCCCTGACACGTACTGGACTCGAGGCTAAAGAGACTCGCGCACACAGTGCTGCACCTACAAAAGAGTACTGAGAAGTGCAGAAGATGCCATGTCATGAAACTCCCTCCCAATCGATAAAGTAGGCCAGATTATACCTATGCTACTGCTATTAACATTGGCCACAAATTGATAGTAAAAGAAACAGGTAGCTAACAAAAAACTCAACAGGATTCACATATCAAACCGCAAGCAACTTCAGTTATACATTATTAGCAACACAAATATGCATCGGTCATTACAACTTCAGCAATAGTTATAAATAAATCAAACCTATAACATTTCTAACTGTGTCACAAATCCTTCTAACTTTACAATTTTCACACACAAATCCTGATTAATTAGAATGAAGTCTATACCTGGAGGATATTAATGGAGAAGTTGGTGTCGAGGGAGAGACTGTGAGCGATGAGGTACTCAGCAAACTTCTGGTTCTGGCTCTCGCTGAGGGTCATGTCCGTGAACATCCTGTGCAGCTTGCTCGTGAATTCGTACCCACACGCGCTCTGCACCAGACATGAATGGTCGATGCGTCAACAGGCTCAAACCTAGGCTGTATTTCGGGGTTATTCCAATTTTTCAAACGGTCAAGATGAGCTGAATTGGCTGTATACCACCTAATAAGAAGAGGTTACATTCTTCAATCATCGAAATCGAAAACACTACACGATGTCATATTATATTAATTTCAAAAGTAATTCAAACACGTCCTAGTGGCCGTAACTTAAAGCATCTACAGAAGCTACTGATACAACAGAGTTTCTCGTTCACATCATTGCCCTACTTCCTTATTTTCTTCAAGCCCACAGTGACGTTGTGCAACACTTAGGTGACCCAGATAACCAAACACACTGACAGTAATCACGCGACCATCTAAAGGCACATTCGCACGGTTACATTCCTATGTCGATCGAAACAACATTTCAGAATGGTACCTAAACATGGGCTGTTCCATAAAGTCCATAAAGAGTACTGAATTTGGCGCCACTTTGGCATTTTGAAGTTTGAGGGCACGTGTTGTCTTGTTTGCTATCTCTCTTTCCTTCAGTTAATGGTTTTGTGCATTTGATTCCGAAAACCTGAGCATGAAAAGAAGTGGAGCAATTTACAAAATTACAACCGAGCAATTCTTTCTCATCGCGGAGAAATTCCACTTAAATTTCGCATCCTTCATGGATATGATGCTAAACCTTCGAAGCTTAACATGCCATAACTTCGCGAGTCATGCAAGGGGAACATTACAGGAGCCCCAACTCTGTGACTGTGAGGTCACTCTGTGACTGTGAGGCCACTCTGTGANGAAAAGGAAGCTTAAACCACACATTCCTCACATCCCTCACCACGCCAGTAGTTGTAAGGCATTGAAAACCCAACGATAGAACGCGTTGGAATTAATAAAGGTTCTTAACTGAGGGTAAGACACAACTAACTGACTGCTGGTAAGGCGGTCTTAGGCTCAGAGACTCAGATGAATCTTTTACACTAAAGGAAAAACTAATCGAAATTCCATTTGAAAACGCGCTTTGCTGAGAGCTAGAGCTAAAACCTCAGATGATGTTCTCAAAACTTACCTCACAAAATGGAGCCTGGGCGTCCCTAAAATTCTAACAAATTAGGAGCTCATACTGCATGCTACTTACCTTAAGTTTGTTGATCATGGACTCCTCTAGTTCCATGGACATGCTCTGCTGGTGGATGAGTCGCTTCGCAAGGTGTCGGGAGTAGAACTTTTGGAAGACGTCCTTGTCCTCCACGTACTTGAAGATGGTGATGCAGTTGGAGAGTTTGTCATCAATTTCGCCTTCAGACAGGCCCTTGGTTGATTTCTTCAGCAGAATGTCACAGTACCTATAAATTTGAACGGTTTCAGAGGCGAGAATTATTTTCAAAATGGGGGACAGAAATTCACAGCAACAAAAATGGTCCGTGCATAATTCGAAGAGGTTTAGTTTCCCTGCAAACTCAGGTATCGTCGAAGACAGCAAAAATGCAGAAATACATGAACAGATACGCTTTACTATTTCTCGACGTTTGTTACAACATGAATTCAAGATAGTGAATGCAAATGAAGTATGTCAAAGAATTGGAGATGAGGCTGAAGTTAAACAGGAAACAAACTTTTATGGAACCAAGACGTAATTGCTTATTTCAGAATAATAAATCTTTGTCTTTACTTTGGCTCTCAGATACAGAAACGGTAATAATAAATTTACACAATTCGAGATAGCAATATGAACGCACAAAATAATGTCCTGCCAATACTAGGGTAGTACTAGTGGTGATAGTAGTGGTGATAGCAGCGCTTCAGTAACTCGGACAATCTCGCACCGAAAGAGTAGGGACCATTTAGTATGGACTTGGGAGAACGAGGAATCTATGCACAGGGTGTGTTCCCACACAAGATGCTCTGCACAAAGGAACAGCAAGTCAAAAAGGAAGAGGAAGAAAAGTTGAAGAATAATCATTGAAGAAGGCATGAAAATGGAAAGAAGCAAGTGGGCACGAAAGATAGAAGTCTTGAAGGCCTATCTAAAGCTGAGGTAGCCTAACAGTACTCCCCTGGGAACGCTAGTTCCCATAGCATAGGATAGACAAACCTTACTAACTTAACCCTATTGCCTATCCTATGCCCCCTGAGGGGCGATACTAGACTAGTGATCATAAAAACTATTTGCCAGCACAAAATACACACAAGGTAAAAACCCATCGCCACAAAGATATGATGCAGACAACATAAGCTCGCATTTAGTGTAGAGGACTAGGAAAACAGTCGAGATTATACAGAAAACCTGTACAAATTATAAACTCAATCTGACACCAGAAAACAAATGACACTTCAATTATTTGTTTTCTTGAGTGAGCTTAATATTGGTACAACATTCCCTCGCAGCCTAGACAATTTCAGTGTTCTCTCTAACACTTAATCTAAGCTTAGGTTGTCAACATCACTAACACGCGACGTCGATTTGAGGCCTGTGAGAAATTCGTTCAATTACTCGTCAACGGTCTCTGTCGACATATGTGGAAACCGTGGTAGCGGCATTGACAGGGTCACGGTTGAGTACACAAACCGTGTGACTGTACTGGGGCTACCTGGGTAGCGACTGCTAACAGGTCAAATGAAGACATACCAATAATCTCTGTTCTTTCTATCGAGAGCGTATCGAAAGAACGGCAGAAAAGAAGCACTAAACCTTAGAAATTTAGGATTTATCTCGGGCACCACGTACCAGGCCACACTGATGTGCCACCTTTACAAGCATGTTGTATTTAACCTTCTTTACCCAAGAGATGAGCTCCGTCTCGGGGTAACGAACCGAGACCTTTTGACTGGGAAGCAAGCGTGGTAACCACTGACACTCACTTGGCAATAATTTCAGGGCTTTTTGGAGAATTGCGGGTCGTCTTAGAGTTGACGACAGCCTCGAAGGCGCGGTGAAGAGCTTCCTGGAACTGCTGATCTCGACTGAACATATCGTTGACCAGATCCGAGTACTTGCAGTGCACCGACAGCAGGTTCTCCACAAACTGCGTCGCCATCTGGTCAAGAACAATGTATTAGGTATTAGGTGAAAATATGGATAACGTCCTCAACGGCGAGGGAATAATGTGTTGTAACCTAAAGATGATCATGATAAAATAGAGGGCTAAAGGACTCGGCATGCAGAACCAGAGCATTATAAGTAACTTATTTTAGAAAAAAAAACTGCACACTTAACCTCGATTTTGTGTGAAAATTTGACCGGCAAAAATTATTCTGGCGATTCGTCTGTATTTAGCTTTGTAGGAGCATTCAGCAGCAGTGTTGTAAACGTGAATATTGAAGTTCACGCATACGGTGAAGGGTAAATCCAATCAGACGGTCGGACAAGACGCGAGTGTGGAAAACCGAAGGAATGCTGAATGTAGAGGAGGAGCAGATGTGCAAATACTGAAAGAAACTTTCAATGAAAAAGTCGTCGAAAACCGAATCGTAATAAGAAAATCACGGCATGCAGAACCCGAGATTTGACTGGGTAAGCAGCAAGCATTGTGGGCACGAGTACAGTCCTATACAGTAGGTCTATGGAACCTTAGTGTCAAACTACTCTATCAAATTCAATACAATTACACAGATCTAAATAAATACGAACAATTAACACAAAAAAATTGAAGCATATCCTACAACCTCAAATTAGTAACTAAGAATTAACACAAAAAAAAATTGGAGCTTATCCTACAACCTCAAACTAGTAACAAAGAAATGAAGTGTTTCTGACAACATGTTGACCCATAGGGAAGAGCATGGTTCAAGTTGTACGCGGTAATTTTGCACTTTATCGAACACTGGCCTTCATTAATCATGGGACCGAATTCACCCTGCAAGGCTTTATACGCAAGTGTTTACCAGTATGCAAGACCATCATTTTCTTACCTCAGTGTCAAATGGACTATGATAAAGTTTCAAAGGAATGATGCATTGCAAAGGTGACAACGTTGCAGCAAAATGACCAGCAGCTACCACCTTTATATAGGTCCGCAACTGGTCGCTTGTATACCTGACACTCCAGTAAAGAAACAGATTCAGAATGAGTTTTACTTCAATAATTCACTAGACACACATGTTAAGAATGAATTTTACCCCAAATATTTACTTTACACACAGGTAAAGAATGAATTTTACCCCAAATATTTACTTCACACACGGGTAAAGAATGAATTTTACCCCAAATATTTACTTCACACACAGGTAAAGAATGAATTTTACCCCAAATACCTACTACACACACAGGTTAAGAATAAGTTTAACTTCAATAATCACTCGACATAGAGGCATACGATGAGCTTGGTTCGAAATAATCCCACACAGCATACTTCAGTCCACACACAGGCATGCAAGCAGTTTTACTCCAAATAATCGCTCCATACACGGGTTCAGCTTGAGTTCTACAACAAATAATCAACTTGTACAGCTCACCCTGTCATCCAGACACACCACAAGTTCTGTTCTCATTGATCTACACTCACGTTTTCCCTCGACAGCTGATCTAGACACACTCATTCTTACTCACACTCGTTCTCATTGATCTAGACACACAACAAGTTCTGTTCTCATTGATCTACACTCACGTTCTCCCCTGACAGCTGATCAACAGCCTGCAGCCCTTGCCGCTTGATGTGTTCCTGGACGCAGGCTACGAGGGGCTTGAGGGCGTCCTTGATGGGCTTGAGCAGGAGGTACATGTTGGCCAGGTCCTCGGCCCGCTCTCCGGCCACCAGCTTGGAACACTCGCCGTGAAGCATCCCCAGGTGGTTCTCTACCAGTTCTTTGTGGACGCGTTTCTCCAATTTCACGTGACAACTGTGAGGGAAATGTTTAGCACCGTCAGAAAATGCCAGCTTTGTGGACGCGTTTCTCCAATTTGCCATGAGAACTGGATAGACAAATACATAGTGAAGTATGGATAAGCAAACTTTACGAATGCAAATCTTCAATTTGGCGTGAGAACTGCAAAAATAAATATTTAGTTCTGTTCAGCACAGGCCATTGGTAAAAAAATTCGCATACCTTATCATATAAGACTCACAGGAAGTCAATTGTGCAAAAAAATGTACAGAATCGGCATTTTCTGTCAGTGATGAAGTTTAGTATGAAATTGAATTACAAATTACAAACGACAACATAACAAATTAAACATTTCAGCTTTCAGCAAACAATCAATTAACTTAGATACAAAAAATACACCAACAACACACTCGTACACACGGTCGAGAAGAACATACACGAACACTTTCATAAAACAAGCGTGCGCAAATGCACACATTCAACACAAATACATTCACACACAAAATACAAACATACACAACAGACAAGAAATATACACAACACAAGCACACACGTAAAACACAAATACACACACTTGACAGGAACACACAAACACACTTACTGGATAGGAAACACACCCTTTCCCTAGTGCTTCGGTTATCATCCATTGATGTTCGAGGAGTTGTGAGAGACACGACCTCCCTTTTNCAGCACACACAATGAACACAACCACACAACACACAATGAACATAACAGCAAACACAATGGACACAACGCACCTCGGTGGCAAGAATTTGGCACAGCGCATCTTCTCCTCCTCCTTCCTGGCGATGACCCGCGTCATGTACTGTGAGGGCGTGAGCTCCTGCAGCAGCGCGACGCTCTCCCCTCTGTAGAAGCTGGCCGTCTGCTGCAGCAGGGCGTCTTCGAACACGCTCTCATACAGCTGTGAGGCACACGGCCGTGTTAATTCAGGATTACCACTTATTTTGAAAACGTGAAAAAAATTCTTATCAAAATAATGCTCCTGTGAACAATGTTGGCTCAGGACTTTTTCACAAGATATCTATCATGAAATACGCGCTCGTACAGCTGAGATGGGAAACGAAGGGGTTAGGTCAGGATTATCGCACCAGCAATGCGAGGGTGTGGCAATTCTTTTGAAAGTTTCTGTGCTTCACATTAGACAACACAGGCATTTTCACCACATAGGTACGCAGTTCAAGTATTTCCCAACGAACTTTTGATATTAGTGCGTTTTTTCCTATTTACAATATACATATGAAATTTTCCTCCACATCCACATGACAGGTAGGTATTTTTCATCACACTTACCCACCGTTTTTTCTTCCCGCTGACATTTGTATTCGTCCTCCTATTTACACTTACAACATAGGTGTTTTTCTTCTTAAAATTGCAGACTTCGACGAAGGAGAGGATGACGCCCTTGACGATGTGGACGGGAGCCACAAGGCCCTCGTTGAGGCGGTCCGCCTTGATGCACGCGAGCAGCACGGCCACCAGCCGCTCCTTCAACAGCTTGATGAACTCCTCCTTCCAGATCTCAAACGCAAGCTCACCTGGCACAGTCCAGGCCATCAGTGAACATGCATTGTTGGACACACATGAATTTGCAGTGTGATGTGCAGTTGATGCTTATATTAACAGATTAAAAAGGGTGAGGAATGGTTCGTTAATCCTGGAACTACAGGCAGCATCAAACAATGCTGAAAAATTTTGCTTGCTCTTAAGAGTTTTAACTCATATTTGGAAACAATATCTGACTTTGACCAAGCTGGGAGCATACAGATTTTCCAATTGTTCTCAAGTCTGCTGGATTGAGGTCCATAGATAGATATGAATGTTAACTGGAAGTATAAGGTGGAACAGCAGAGTGGAGACTATTTTGTAACAATCTTTCGAAATCCATTTATAGTAATGTTCACCATCTGATTTGCAGAGAATTCATTTGTCTATATACATAACT
>VOMN01108661.1:0-14055 GCA_014899125.1 Orchestia grillus | reverse complement strand
CCCCCCTTTCCTCCGCTCAGGACAGCCTTGCTGAGCTGTGCGTGGTGGACAACTTTTTTCGTTCGATTTTTTTGAGGGAATCGCTGCGGGTTCCGGAAGACGTAACTCAAAACGCGGACTGTAGTCCACCCGAAAGTGGCCAAAAATCTTCCATAAATGGTTATTTTTTGATCGCTGGAATCTTTACTTCTGTCAAATACTGATGATTTTGGTACCCGAAGTATTCAATGTGGAAATGGATCTTTTTTCATAATTTTTTTCCATCGGTGACCTTTTGACACGGTGAACGATCTTTTGACAAGATCGTTGAGACAGTTTCCGAACTTTGTGTTCCCTTGCTCGGGATATTAGGCAAATTTCATTCAAATACGTGACGTCATCAACAGTTGGTCTACTTCATCAACATTTAATTTACTTCATTAACAGTTGCTTCATTTCATCAACAGTTGACTTACGATAGCTAAACCTAGATTTTTGCTTGCTCGAGCTGTTGTGAGATTCGTCTTTTGAGGCATTTTCTCTGAAATTTTCTCTGAAATTTTCTCCTGATTTCCTGCGGTGGAGTAATCCCGTGAAATGTGCCTCATTTCAGGGACATTTTCTTCCTTGTCGTGGCGCGAGGGAAACAGCTTCATTAGAGGCCGATGAGTGACTGTTGGTAAACTGTGTTGTCTCGAACGCAGTGTCGAACTGTGTTGTCTCGAACGCAGTGTCGAACTGCGTTGTGTCGAACGCAGTGTCGAACTGTGTTGTCTCGAACACAGTGTCGAACTGTGTTGTCTCGAACGCAGTGTCGAACTGTGTTGTGTCGAACGCAGTGTCGAACTGTGTTGTCTCGAACGCAGTGTCGAACTGTGTAGTCTCGAACGCAGTGTTGAACTGTGTTGTGTCGAACGCAGTGTTGAACTGTGTTGTGTCGAACGCAGTGTCGAACTGTGTTGTCTCAAACGCAGGGTCGAACTGTGTTGTCTCGAACACTAACTATCTCGCTACGACATTAGGTCAACGGTTATTTGGTTACGGTAAGTTGTGCAGATTTGGGGTTGCAAAACTGAAGCTCTTATACGTCGGTTCATTTGATGAAGATGTGATCGAAGGCAGCTGGAAATAATCTCGAGCTGGCACGAAACGCGGTGTCTACTAAATCATTAGGAAAATGAGCAATATGAGCCATCACTTCGTAAATGTAAAGCCCCGCAAATTTTTTCAATAAAAATTTCCCTTCGCCTGCCGACACTCCTAAATTTGGGGATAAAATTTGTATCTGGAAGATGGCGATCGTGAGTATGTAGGTCATTCCAGGTACGCCTCGGCATGGCTATCGTGAAGCAACACGTGACTTCTTCATTCACGGATCTTCAGTCCCCGAATTCCTCAGTTTAAATTATACTTCTGAAGAAGCTCTTCTCGATTTTTTCCCATCCTCAGCGCCCTTTGGAACTGCTACGAGTCAGTGCTGGAGGGAGTCGCGGCTCGCGGCTCCGTTCTGGACTCGTAACCAAATGTTCCGTGACGCTATGGAGTCGCCGAGGCCCGTCACACACGACTGACACCGCCTCACGACTCCGCGGAGATCGTCATTACCTCAAAGACATCTCCGAGGAAGGCCTTTGTCTTGCATAAGCCCGCGGTGCTTATTAAAGCGATGTTTTCAATGCGCATTGCGTCGGCAGACATCACGTTTTCTTGTGCAGGAATTCCGGACAGTCGTGCGTCTCGTATTCCCTAATTCACGGAAGCGCGGACGTTAACATCGGCCACGGCAATTGCGGAAGGGCTGCGTCCGTGTTCCTATTCTCTCATCGACTTTGAAGGACCCAGAGGCATGTCCTATGTCGAATGCATGCTTTGTTCTTCGCTCAAAAGCGAGTTGCTATTTGCTTGCCATTCAATCGAGAAGCTTAACGTAAAAGCGCGTTCTGTGGAACTGACCAGACGTTTTTTTTACTCGAAGTCCGATCCCCGTGGAACAAACTTTTAAAATTTTAAGGCTGAGAGTTTGAATACTAGTGCTTTTGTTATATTTTCATAGTAATTTTACCGCACTTTCCTTGTGCGTTTGCTGTGCATTTACGATAGCTTTAACTCTATTTTTACTGTTTCTGTTGCGGCATGGAAATTAAATTCCGGCTAACATTTCCGACCTTCTGGCATTTTCCTTTGATGAAAATGGCCGAATGAGAAACCGCATCTATCACAAACTGGTGATAAAGAATTGGTCATTTTGGAACTAAGCTGCAAATTTAGACAATCCTCACACGCTATTTCCGAGTAGACAGCTTTGCTTGTTAGAGCTCACGTCTGTAGAGCCCTGCACATGACCAGTCAAAGTCTGAAGACAGTGTACCCAAATACTGACCGAATATACCCAAGTGTGAGTATCGTATGCTTGATTTGCTCTCATTTCTGGAGCCAGGTCAGGCCCCTGTACCTAACTCCAGAATAGAGAGCAAAATCACCATTCGATGCCCATATTTGGCTACTTGAAACATTCATTTACCACAAGAAATTTACATCAGATACAGTACACGGTATCTGCCGACACTGTCGTCAGACTTTGACTGACAACTTGAAGGGTCCTCATCAATCGCGACTGGTTTCGCACCTCAGTTGGCGGGGTTTTTCAGTCATTTAACTAGCATTCAAAAGTTACATGCATCAGGGGAGGTTTAAATAATTTCAAGACAGGATTTCCGAGGAACATATGCTAAATTCACGCGATTTTTGTCATTTTTTCCAGACTCATGAGTAAACTCGGAACTCGTCTATTCATTTTGAGAGAGGTCAAAAAGGACGAGTAAACTCAATGGATATTTTTTAATTTCAAATTGAAAATTTGTCAAGTTTAGTCGCCCAAATGTGAACAGCACTAATTAGGTCAAAACGCGTGAACTCTTCCTTGCCTGAGAAAGGTTACTTTAGCAAACTGCTGAGCTTTTGAGGAGAGTTTCTGCAATAACGTCCTGCCGAAATTAGAGGCAGCAATTCCTGGCAAGGCACAGTTTTTGGCGCCGTGCCTGTTCATAACAAAGCCCCATTAGTGGCGTCTGCACGACGCAGTCAATATTGTCTTGCCCAGGGCGATTATTAGCCCTACTCTGTCATCAGTATAACCATCGTCATCATCGTTTCAGTTACCGCCATCATCCTGACCACCACCATCACCTCTGGCATGGTAACCATTGCAAACATCGTCAGTACAAACTCCATGCTTACCTTTTTCACCACCATCATGGCATCTTTGTTCTCACCAACATGATCATCATCAACAGCCGTGGATCATACGACCCCTCATCCAACGCCTCTCTGCTCAGCAGCTGAGCCCTAATTTCTGTGGTGCACCTTTCGATTTAGGGTTTGTTGCAAAAGAATCCTTTGTAATTCTTGTCTATTATCATATTGCAGTCAGTACAAATTCCTGTACAGCAGGCAGTACACACCCCTGTGCAGCAGGCAGTACACACCCCTGTACAGNGCAATACACCCCCCTGTGCAGCAGGCAGTACACCCCCCTGTACAGCAGGCAATACACCCCCCTGTGCAGCAGGCAGTACACACCCCTGTACAGTAGACAGTACACACCCCTGTGCAGCAGGCAATACACCCCCCTGTGCAGCAGGCAGTACACACCCCTGTGCAATACACACCCCTGTAGAGCATCACAGCGAGTACCTTTGCATTAAGGTGGTCAATAAGATCCTTAAAGCTTGTAGTGTTACGATGACTTTATTTTCACCCGTCCTGGAAACTCGATAAATTTCTGCGTAAGAGCTCCGCTTCACTGCGAATTTTTTTTAAATAAATTCAAAATCCGTGAAATGGGAAGGCGGTCACATTCCCTGTATAATTATTAAGCACAGCTTGGGTGCTGAGGGCTGGAGCCTACTGAGGCTGGTTGTCAAATTCGAGCGCGAAAACAGTTGTTTGATTTGCTGAGGCTAATATAAGTGGTAGACTCAATGAAATCGTCCGCAGATAGCACGTTGTTTCGCGAAATTTTTGAAGTTCCTCCACTAAATGCAAACGAAAGATTCAGCGTCGCAGAGTCGGGCTTGCGGTTCTCCTATCAAGACCTCAACGCGGCAAAGACCACACGTACACTCTGTGTACGCTCTAAAGTCGACGAGTTATGCCCCGAGTCATGCACTTACGCGCCGTAAGCGCGTGATTGGTGGCACCACGCGCGTATGAAGGAATACTCCATAAACGGGTACCGATCCGCACTCTGCGGTACTCCGTTTCTGTTTGTGGTCCATATATCAAAGGGAAATTTGTGAGGCTGCACCGAAACCCATCCGTTGAAATCGATTCCGCCACGTTCTTGAGCGGCGCTGAGAGATGGCGGGCCTGATCCAAGCGGCGCTGTCGTGCTGCTCTTTGGGGAGCGTTGGATGCCCTCACCACACACTGCATGCATGTGTCATGTGTTGCTGCTCCACCTCCTCCACATGTTGCTTCTTGTTCCCCACCTCCACATACGCTTCTTGTTCCCCACCTCCTCCACATGATGCTTCTTGTGTTCCCCACCTCCACATATGCTTCTTGTTCTCCACCTCCACATGGAGCTTCTTGTTTCCCACCTTTACATATGCTTCTTGTCCCCCACCTCCACTTGATGCTTCTTGTTCCTCACCTCCGCATGATGCTTCTTGTTCCCCACCTCCAGATTTTCCAGATGATTCGTATTACGCATGGAATTTCGTCGTAAATTATCGACTTTATCGACCCTCTCCGGAGCTCAGAGTTCATTAAGTCCTACTTTTTTCCGCCTCTGGAGAGTTTCGGTCGTGTTAAAATAATATTTGATTTAAATAAATATTATGAAAACCCTAAGCATGTATTGACTAATTGTTGTCAGTTATCAGTAATTTTTCATGCGATGTAGTTGAATATGTTTTACTTTAAAGTTTAAATGACTACGCGCGGGATATTTTCTTACTGTAGAACTTTATTTTGCAGAAATGAGGATTGTTAGATAGACAATAATTGTTCATTTAGCCGCTGTTTATAATAAAACAAAGAAAATTGATCGAAAATACTAAAATAATTCCGTCACTCCAGCCAAAATCTTCATTCATCATTCAGCTGCTGATACCTCGGTCAATATTGAAATCGAAATATTTTTCTCTCGATATTCTCTAGATTTGCCCGGGTTAACTCAACATATTTTGCACTTCTGGATTAGGTCTGATCGATTCAAAGTAAAGGATATTTCTGAATGAAATGGGACCGATTCAAAATAGTTATGAATTAGGTGTGATGAAATCGAAATAGGTAACAACTATTATGAATTAGGTGCGATAGATTCAAAGTAGGTAACACATGATAAAAGTAGAACGTAATGGATTAAAAAATATTATTGTCGAATTAGAATACTTAAAATGTAAAACATTTACAATAAAACTACCAAATATGGGAGGTATGAACATGGCGCCTCCGCATCGGACGGGGGTAGCGAGCGCTGGCACAGCTGATGAGAGCGTGGCCGTGCCCAGCCTTTACCGCTTATGTGGATTGCAAAATAAACTTTGATAAGGATGCTGCTATTATTTCGTAACAAGCTAAACGCAGCTTTATTGCATGTAAACATAAGGCTGCTGCTATTATTTCGTAACAAGCTAAATGCAGCTATATTGCATGTAAACATAAGGCTGCTGTTATTTTGTAACAAGCTAAATGCAGCATTATCGTATGAATAATTTGGTCGTTTTGTCTAGATTCAAACTCATTTCTGCATGTTTAATTTTTCACGCCCTGCTGCAAGTTTGGCGTCAGAATTTCAAGTATGTTCGGTGGAAACCCAGTTTGAGGAATACTATTCCCATCGAATTTTTTTATGATTTAATCATCTTGTAGAGAATTATGTGGATATAAGTTAACGTTAGCAATATCACCTTTAGGGCAATTTGTTGGTGTTACTATTATTACTTTAAATTAAATCAAGTAGCAGTAGCAGTATATAGTGCAATAGTGGAATAGATTACAGCGCTTCAGGGATTCAGAAAATCTCGCACTGAGAGAAAAGGACAGTTTATTATGGACTGCCAAAAATGGGGATCTATGCTCAAAGTGTGTGTTCTTACACAGGATCCCCTGCACGTTAAAACAGCAAGATAGGAATGAAGAGGAAGATAAGACTAAGAAAAGCGAGGGAGGGGAGAATATTGAAGGAAGTGGAGTGGGCACGAAAGACAGTAGTCCTGAAAGCCGATCTGCACCTGAGGTAATTGAACATTGCCCCTCTGGGGACGCCAGTCTCCATTGCATGCGATAAACAAACCTGACTAACCTAATATTTTTGTCTATCCTAGGTCTCCTGAGGAGTAAATAAGATCAATAATCCCATAATTGATATTACTCACATTACTATTTTGTCCAGTTTAATTGGACAACTATTTCTCGGCAAATTTGCATGTGATTTAACAGGAACTTCACAGATTGTGCGCCCGGACCGCCTGCCAGAAACTCGGGCAGGTGCGAGTCTCCCTCCTCTGAACCCTGGTATCGAAAATCTTTACAGACCGCCATCAAACTGCGCTTCCACTTCGATGTACGCCATCTCATGGAAAACAGTATATTAATCGACTCAACCTTGATAGCTGAGATGAATTTCCTGGTAACAGACGAGACCATTCTTCGATATGAGCAGATGCGGAGCGTGTGAGGCGGGGGCGCATTCGTGAATCACCAAGTGTCGAATGTCGTCGAAACAATTTGCGCTTTTTATGCCTACTGACGGCCGGAAGTCGAGGAATAAAAGACATCTCACGTCCCTCGAATAGTACGGAAGCCTTCAACCCTTAGCTGCAGCTTGCATCGCGTCTGGTACGGTTCCCTGAAATAAAATCGTCACCGTGTCAGGACTACCTAACAATTTTTTTGTCTAACGAAGAAAAAACTGGGGCTGTGAAGCGGTGAAGAACAAAAAAAATGCTCGTTTTGAACCATCAGTATGAGAAGCTCAACGAACGCTCGCCCTTTCTTCGACTTCGAGAAAAATATACGTTGACTTTTTTCTTATCTTTTTCAACTCAAAATCCTAGATGAAAGTGCCTGTTAATTAATTTGACCAAATCGAAAAGCTTGTCATCTTACCGCGGTGTTTTTTGTGCCACTTTTAATTAAACCATTCTTTGCGAATGGAAGATGCGCTGGCCCGCGGGATAAATTTTCTCCGTCTGAGTCGGAAAGGTCCTGATCAACACAGAAAACGCTCCTAATTTGAACGATAAAAATTGCACTGGGGAATATATTTCAATATTGAGCTTCTGAAAGGTTCTTTTTTTTCCACCGTTTTGATCGCGTGGAAAAAAGTGCAACTGTGATGGCAACATATATAACTGATACACATATGTTCATAACATAACGTACACTTGAACGTTCTGCATGTCTGCAGCATAACCGCCACGCAACTGTCATATAGGCTCTGCAATTCTGCTACACGGTCACTACCTTGCTGCTACACGGTCACTACCTTGCTGCTACATAACCCCTGCATAGCGAAGGCTTAGCGCGCTGGTTTAGGTAGCTCACATTTACAACATAGCCGCAGTGCAGCGTAGTTTGCTTGATTATACATGTATGTTTAATTGAATGACTATTGGATTGTGAGATTTCGTGTAGTACTACATTCTATCATACGAAGAATAATTCATTCTAACGATATTGCAGGTTCAGTGAAATAACTGTGCCTTTAATTGTCATGTTCCCGGAAGTTTGTCAGATTTTAGTGTCTCAACTGTTCAATTATATTACGCAAAATCACCATCAGTACTGAAAATGGGCAAGAAATCTGGTCTCACTGAAGAAAGTCGTGCTAAAATTATTTCCATGCTTGGAACTGGTGTGTCAAGACTTGATATATGCTAAAAGTAACGTTGTGATAGCCGCACTACTAAATTATTCGTGCTTTCAAGTGAAAAATGTAGGAACGCAACAGGGAAATCTTATTTACGAAAGTTTCTGGAAGGAATGTTCCCAATATAAAATTTGAAACTTCCAAAACTCCTCATCCTACCAGCCAGAATATTTTTAAAAGGTTGGTGGGCGAAAAGTTGGTGGAACAAACACGTGTAGAAGTGTTGGAATCTTGAGTCACGTGTTCCGGTGTCCGTCTGAGACTTGAGAAGCTAACCAGTACTGTGTTAATCTATATTTACCATGTAGCTGTAGAATTACAGAATTGTTTATTAAAATCACAGTATTACTCCGTAGAATCAGTATCACTGATGAAATATTTCAACTGAAGACGAATAGAAGGAAGATACTGCGCCACACGTACGTAGAGCCCGCAGCGATTTCTGATGCAGTGGAAGTCAAAGTAAAGTCATAACTGATGAAATTAGTTTTTAGACTCGCATTTGAACTCCTTCATATTTCAATATGTTTTCCTTCTTTTAACCGAGGCAAACTTGTGGAGTAGATCCTGCGCAGTGGCTGGTCGCAAAACTTCTATAGATGTTCCAAGTAATATGAAAATCGTCTGAGTCTTGTCGCTTATATTTATGCCACCCATTCCCAGGACCTTAGCAGCTTATTAAAACGATTCAGGTTTGAGATTTAGTGCAAAATCCGCCTTCGTTTCAGCAGGTCGCGGGTGGATTTAACTCGAAGGTTTCCTTGGATGTTAAATTAGCCCACCGAGCTCCTCGATGGCTTGCATTTTGGCTATCAATGCGGCTTACGGCGGAGTATCGTCCACGATCGCACCTAAGATGGAGAAAATATGTTCTGCCTCACTCCTCCTCCTCCCCCTCCTCACCCTCTCCTCCCCATGGTTCCCATACCCACTCGAAAGGGGCTTGGTTAAAATCAGATGTGGCAGGTGCCTGATGTTCAATATTTAAATGTTTTATCAATTTACCTGATGTGTATTGAATATACTTGCACTTGATCATGTGTTCGATTTCCAACGGCCTAACGCATGGCGAATGTTCTAAAAACTGATCGTGAATTTTCTTTCATAAATTAAATCTCGGAAATACGGATCAATTTTTTTGGGAGCAATATCTGCACATACAAACATCGACCGAAATATTGATTGATAGTCAATCGATATCGTTCCATGAACATTTTTTATTTGATCCTGACCTCTCGAAATCGTTGCCCGCTCGCACCACGCGATTTCAGGTAAAATTTCTCTGCAGCGCCCCCCACTCAGACAAGCTTTCTCCGGAAAATGTATTCTCTTTCTCCCTCCCCCTCTGTCAGAGTTTCAATATTGGGAAGAATGTCAAAACTTTACGCGAGAAAATAGCCCATGTAAATCAGCCAATGTATGCTTTCCGTGGTGCAAATTTTCTATACCCCAATTTATTTCAATCGAAATATGCATTTTTGCCGCAGCCCCTGCCGCCTGACAAAATTTAATGAACAAGTCTTGAGGAAAGAAATCGAGCAAATGGACATACGTGGCACAACTTTGGCATCTCGCTCTTATTTGTCCAGACTAAGAAGCGTCCAACAAATGTTAGAATTCAACGCATGAAATTTCGTGTTGTTCTATCATGCGAAATGTTACACCCAACCTCATGGCGTGCGGTGGGCCGGCCTTCCTGAGCTTCTAAAATGTATAACTTGACGTAAAGGTCACCCAACAACATTTAATAAAAGATTTTTTATAAATTATTCAGTTAGTTTCCTGTTTTACTTCAGTGAAAATTAATTTTGCATGTTAGAAAATTCGTAGCACTTTGTTCAGACAAACTTGAATTTCACCTAGAATAATTTTAGAAAATGATGCGAGAATAGGAGCGGCATTAGGAAATAGTTTTTTCTCATTGTACTGCATGTAATTTCCGGCTCTATTTTCTTCACAAAAGTGCTCTCAGGGACTCAGAAGCAAGGCAAAAGCTCTGATAATAAATAATAAGTTTCGTGTGACATTGAAATTTAAAAACTTACTTCATTTTGGCGATCAAATATTTATGAAAATCTTTCAATATTTCACTAAATATTTTACGGTCGATTTGCAAGAAGTCATATCGTCTGAAAATATTTGAAATCTGAACAAAAATGTTAACAAAACCGTTCAAGCCAAGTCAGGTTTCGATATCAATAATTTAAACACGTTCGAAACAGCTAAAAACAGTTGAAATCCCACGCTTTGGACAATCCTAACTCTCAGACTCTGAAACTGAATCCGCTCCATCAAGAAGAACAGTAAACGAAGCTTTTTTTTCTTTGGTAGAAATAGGCGCCTTTCTTTTTCAAGATGGCGGCATGTTGCCTTCGTGAATGAGGCGAGTTCGATTTTGCCTCATCGGAAGAAATTATGACGAGGGTTGCGTTCGTAAACTGCAGTGATGAGCCCGTTTGGGGTCCGGCCGACTGCGCACGGCCACCTTGCCTAGTTTCTTAGGTTTTTATATCGCCGATTTGGCCTGAAATGTTCGCTTCTCCGTAGAATAGAGCCCGGGTCCTCCGAGTAAGTGGTCGTGGAGGGGCGGGCTCCAAAATATTCTACACGCTGTGCATTATTTGTGTGGAGCCCCAACTTATGGAACTGGCCGAAATCATGAGTCGCTGAACAAATTTGTGTTTATTAAAGGTCTTGGGTGCAAAATCTAGATGTGATTCTCATGAAATGATTTCATGATTCTCTGGATTCCATTTGATACGAAATTTAAAGGCACGAAAAGGTGGACAATCACTTTTATTGTTTGTACTGCGTTGGATTGTCAAAGAAATTGCACAGTCAATCTTGAATTAATGAATATAATATTGCTGAATTTGTATTCGTTAGAAGCGAATGTGAGAAACTTGAGACGAGCCAATCTGCTCTCCCAACTTTTGTAGCTCAATAATGAAACTAAAAAGCTTTCTGATAGACGATACACTTTGCTCGGCTACTAAGAAGACGCTTAAGATGGTACGCTGGCATCGCGCATCTATGAAGATAGAACAGTATCGCGTTTTTTTTGTAGATACATAGGAAACTCAAATCTTACACGATAAATAGGAAACGTACATCATGTAAGATACACATAAAATGCCTATTTCTGACAAAAAGTTCTCATCAGGCCTCCTGAAAAGTACAGCTACACCAGCATCAGGTATTCTAAGGTACGCCTGTATTGACTCTATCTTACAAGCGCGTAAATTCACAACAGCTTTGGGCTGCGTGCCGGAAGACGCAGTTTAATTCTATAACGCCGACCCTAACGACTTCGTACCGTGTGAAAAAGTCGTTCGCTGCGTTGAAAGTTCCGTAGAGTTGGAGCGACAGCCCAGTGTCACGGTATCGATACGTTCCACTGAGCGTAATAAAGCCGAGGGTGACACTGGTGGGCAGCTCGGGGAAAAATAAAGAGTAGATATAATTTTTAGCGCGGTCAGACCATGATTTAGGTGTTAAAGGACTTCAACAGTTCTGTGATTTTGATGAACGTGTCAAATGAAGTACGGAAACTTAAATTAAGTCTATTAAATTGATCTATTCAGCGTTCAATAAGTGTGTAAATTTTTCGACAGTCACTCAAATAATTTTGTTAAATTGCCGCATATTAACTACTCATACGTTGAAGAAAAATATCTTATTGTTTACCAATGGAATGAACTTTTGCGGGCTAACCATTCAAATCGATAGATATATTTTAATCATCAACGCGATAAGTTAACTTCGACAAATTATTTTGTTCAGTATATGGATTGTTAGTTTCCATCAGGTATGGGGTTAGTTGCACTCTTAGTTCTCGGGATATTGATCACGTTTTGTCGGATTATTTCTTTATTACTGGCTAAGTTGGTGTCGTCTCGACTTGAGTTACTGTACTTATTTTAGTGAACGGATTCTTTACCTGATTACACGTTATTGGTCGCACGTCCTTTGATGGAGGGGTAGTTATTATGGGTGACTTTAAGTCAGGTCTTAGGAATTTCAACTTCCTGTTTACTTTAAACGAAATGTTGGCTAGTTTGTCTCTCCGATGAATTATTGATTCACGTTACCTCTGAACCAAATTGAACAGACGAAAAATTTTATTGTTGGAGGTTATAACTTTTGAAATTGTCTTAAACGTATTTGAAATATGCATATGTGTACATTGTACGAGTCTATAACGAGAATCCGATACTGAATAAATAAAACGGGCAGAATGTTCCTATACGTTCCTAAATTAATTCCTAAAAAATGACGTATTCTAAACTTGATATCCAAATTCCTTGCAAAGTTTCTAGGGAAAATATTTGAATGTAATTGTAATTCGTTTTGATTAAAATCTCTTTCGCGTTCACCCGTCAATGTATCAAATAGCGGAGCAAAATATTCAGCAGATTTATAGAAAAATTCAACATTGATGCTCATCTGAAGCGAGCAGTACACAAGTGGACCTCTGAAGTTGCGTTGACTTTTACGCTTCACTCGTACATCTGACGTGGTAGGCCTGCCAGTAAAGAACCTGAACCAGGGCACCATTTGCACTAAATCATCTGAAGTCTTGCAAGAGGACGCAGGAAATTCAGATGAGGGCACTTGTGACCTGCTGGGTAATGCACGTGCTACACAGATTGAGGCGACGTCGCTTACATACATCGGAAGATCCACATACTTTTGTGATTTACCCTTTGGTAGCCCAAACACGTCTTTAGATGATGGGTTGAGCTGGAGCTTCAGTCTTATTAAAGGCCATCTATATTCTGGAAGTCTAGTACGTAATGTACGAATCTTGTAAACTAGTGTCATAGGCTGTTTGTTCGTCCTTGTCACAGAGAACGATCGGAGCCTCCTGACAGCCAGGGCAGAAAGATAAGCTTTTACTTCTTTTCGGGCTCGTATCCTATCGCTCAATAGGTGTTGATTGCTGCACAGCCTGCCTTATAAATTTCTAGAAACTCTTCTTCGATGACCATCATTTGCAGGACATGGGAGCCAATTTGAGTGAGGAGCGCCGCTTATGAAAACATTGTGCGGCCCAACTAAGCGTTGTATGATACCGTGGTTTGTTGCCTCAACAGGAAAAAGGTTCTTGAAATTTTGGCAGGTATTGAGGTGAGTTAGAGCTCATCACTTACCTCTCATGCAATGTAATTTTTTAGATAGGTCAATTTGATATTTTATCAATTTGATCTTCGACATATATATTGACCTGTAGCAGGAACATGTATCGAACATTATGATACTATTGCTTTCGATTCCTTTTTTTCGTCTTATGGTTTTCCGTCTAAGACCAAAGTTTTAGGAAACGCTCGAGTCGCAGTTTGATGTCCTTGATCGAAACATAATGGATCAGAATGAAAGCTATTCAATCATTTATGGAGGCTAGATTGTCAAAGCTGACTTGTATATATATGTGGTGCCATCCATCACAGACTTCCATAACTCCGGCAGCGGTCGCAAAGCTGCCCATGCATCGACTGCGCCGAGCTCAAGGGAATAGATGCTCAGTCGGAGAGTCTCGGTACCCGCTGCGATTGCCCATCATTTGCTGTAATTTTAGACCATTAATTATGTTAATAGGTCACTCGGCGAGCGCTTCTGAACATGTTAAGTGACTTCTACGAAGCTGGCAGGACTAGCAGGACGAAGGACAATTGCTTTGCCCAACTTGCGATGCTTATTCTGGCTTGGGGAGATGGAGATAAAAGGAACATACATCTTGTTCACTGTCACTCCGAGAGCAATACGGTGTCGCAAGGGACTAAGCTACAATGTATAACCTTCCTTGGGCTTAAAATCAGTGTCCAGCAGGATTGTTACTCCTCAAACCTTGTTGTTTTCGAAATAAATCTCTTCGGAACTAAAGATGATACGTGTGAAAGCAACTCTGAGTAACTTCCTTGGGTGCAGGAGGGAATTTTTTTAATGTATCGTTCATTCAAAGAAATCAATAAATTTGTTAGTGGGGCTGTGATAATTTGTTGTTAAAAACTGTGCTTCTCCGAAATCCCTTGGGAGTTCATCTGCGAATTTCTTGCTTTTAACGGGAATTTGAATTCATTAGCGCCTGGTCGTTAATAGGCTGACTCCAATGATGGCTCGGTGGTGCTAAGATATTGGGGGGGGAGTGGTAGCAAGTAGTGGTAACAAGTGGGGGTAGCAAGTAGTGGTAACAAGTG
>VOMN01108659.1:0-30083 GCA_014899125.1 Orchestia grillus | reverse complement strand
AAGGCTGTAATTTTACTGATTGAAATCCCGATGTACCATGCTCTGTATGTAAACAAGATCGGAATAAAATATTTCTTCTTCTTTCTTCTTCTTTTTGTTTTTAAAAAAATTGGACTGAAAGAAAACTATCACGACCGTAAAATAAAATCAAACCAAAATCCGAAGTACGACCCCCCTTCATTCAGGGAGGAGATAACCCTTCAGAAGCCTTCAAGAGGAACGAATCTACCGCTGAAAAAATGATTACATTATTTATATCATGCTAAAAATTTACGAGAAATTCAAAAATGGATACTGGCGATTAATGTGCGACTGATGTGCAGATTGGTAATTTTTGGAGAAAGAAGTTGTTGCAGGGAATTAACTCGCGCTCGATAGATCAACAAGCTGCGAAAGTCACTCAAACTTCATAATCTCAATTGATCAACGTTTAGCAAAGCTATGTGATAAAATTCAGAGCGTCAATTCACCGCCCAATGAAGGTCATTACAAGAACTTAGACGCTATTTAACCCAAAGGTAGTACCACTGGTAATTATTTTGAGCTATATAAAAGCATATCTTTCTTAGCTAGATCATTAGTGAATTTAAAGCTCCCTTTCCACCTAAAACGAAATCCACAAAGAACGAAAAGAAGGGATCATTTAGGATGGACTCTGGAGAACGGGGCATCCATGCACAAGGTGTGTTCCCACACATGATTCCCTGCCTCATATAAACAGCAAGTTAAAAATGAAGAAGTAGAAAAGGCAAAGATAAAATTAAGAAGAAGGAGTGAAAACTGAAAGAAGCCAAGTGGGCGCAGAAGGTAGCTCTGATGCCCCATGCAACTCTGCCATAACCTAACAGTGACCCCACCCTCACTTCTGTTTTTTTCTATTTTCCTTATTTAGTTTTTTTTATCGTATGCTTTTGGGAAGAACACAAGTTCCCAAAAGCATGCGGTTGAAAAAACCTAACCTGTCTTTCCTACGCTTCTTGAGGGAAGAGAACATATCGTATTCGCTTACACAGCAAGCGTAATAAAGGATGCATTTAATTAAGGTCATTTTCGGCAACAGTTTTGGATCAACACTACTGCAGACCAAATAACCATGATGCTTCGGTAAAAATTATTCACTACTGACTACATTCGTTTTTAACGCATTTTTGATGCAAATTAATTCCAAGTAGTTTAATCAATGATTAGACTTCTGAACGTACTTTAAACCTCAAATCTCAGATAATAAAGGACGAACAGCCTGTGACCTTCTCCCAGTAATAAACTTGGACAATTTGATCCACTTATAATATCGGTAGGTACGAACAATTAAGTCAGTAAAACCGTTTCTGAGAAGCTGCACTTACTCCCGAAAGAATTCAACTCCCGTAGAGAAAAAGGGACTTGTGACGGTAGACTGCGTGTCTAGTGCGACTAGAATTGATGAACCAGAAGAAGAACAACAATACTATCTGAAACCTTTTCGTATAGAAGTAACTTCCCACAGCGTAAGCTAAGACTACCATCTCCATCCAGTACGATACCAACCACTACTTTCACCCCAAACACAACCCCACACTCACTCACCCTCTGAAACGACACTTCCGGGATGCCAGGCTTACAGACGTAATCTGGTTTAACATTCGCAGGCCAGTGCTCATTTGCCGTAAAATGCCATCTTTTAAGAGTTAGCGCAGGCAGGCGGAGAGAAGACCTCCGTCGGAGGTCTGGACGCATCAGGATTGACCTGCAACGCCAGCCTTTGCATACTAACGCAAGACCTTGAATTCCTACGCGTACGGCGGCATTACCATTCAAGCTCCAGCGAGAATAATGTTTGCTTGTTATTTAGAAGTGGATAGTTTCAAATGGAAGTACTGAATTCGATTCAAGTTCATTAGAATACCTTAATAAAGTATACGCAGCGAAAAGTACACAATTATGTAATTATCTTGTTCTGGGGATGTATTGGAAAACTAATTGCTCGTCTTAGAATAATAAGTAAGCTTTCGATAATGCCCGACAACTTGTTCCTAAGGTAGGAATAATTTTTGTTCAAAGCTGCCAAGACACCTCACGCAATGGTGATCATCATGCCATTACAAATCTTCGAATGTTACATGAAGCGTTGGATGCTCTCCCCTATCTTCTGTAGCACAGCCAACACAATAAATGCGGTCTTTGCTCTAAGGAGTACAGTCTCAATCAAATTTACGTTGTCTGCATTATACAATCCAATCAGGTGACGCACCATTACTATTTGGAAGAGTCGCTAAAAAAATGTTTGGGATAAAGTTGGTCATTTATATTTACTTTCACACATTTACAGTTATGAACAACTTTAATATTCCTGTACCAGGAGTTCATTCAATGTGTAACTCCTAATTCAAGATTGAATTAAATTTAAAATTAAATAAATTTTACTCTAGCAGTATCAAATCAACAAAGCATGCTTCTACTGATTAGAATAACGAAAATCACAAAGGCAAATTAATATATCCATAACTGTTGACACTATTTAACTTTCATTTTCAATCACAAGAAATTGATCCCGAGTGCAGTTTTTCTTAGTCACTTTTACGTTTTTGCTACCAGCTGATTATGATAACTCAATTCAAGTTAGCCATGAGGTGTCGTAAAATTACGCTCAATAATCGAAGGAAAATCGTCATTAAAACGCCAACGTTATAACTCAATTGAAGTTAGCCATGAGGTGTCGTAAAGCTACCCTAAATACTTAAGGGAGAATAGCTGTCAAAGATGTTTACGTTAGAGCTCTAATCATTGCCAACTCGACTTGGAAGAACTTGCGTTATCAGCATCTCACTACGACGACCTTTGTGTTTTGATTATTTATTCAGTGCTGTTATTCAAGAGTGATGTAATAACGGGATAATTGTATGAAAACTGTTCTAGAAGGGAAGAATGAAACGGTTTTAATATGATGAAATCCTCTCTGTTCTACAAAGATGATGGTACTACAGTAATAAATCAAGATAGTTTGATGCCATTAACCATGGTAAAGGCTTCAGAAGCGTTTGGCCCTTACGGTCACGCATGCCACAGGCCCGAGCCCTCTCGGCTCGCGTACCTAATTAGCAATTCCTAAAATATATGCGCACTTACCAGAAAGTTCGGTGGCTGACAGCGCGAGTTTGTTGCCCAGTGTCAGAGCGAGCAATGGGATCGACCATCACGCAAAACTTATTTGAAAACTTGTCATTAACATCCACTTTAATAATTTGCACTGTGGTTTAAAAGCTCCGAGAACAAAACTGGACCTAGAGATAGCAATGAAGTTCATAATTAAAGGGCAGTAATTATCATAGGAGAAGTGTGAAAGTTCAATAAAATTCGAGACTTATTGGCAAAACTTTAGCGCATAAATTTATTTTTTTAATTCACGGGAGCATTAGACTAAGTTTGCGAAACTTAAACTAAGTTTGCATTAGACTTCAAATAAAGCAAACGTGGGGAAACTTCTCCAAATGAAAAATTACTACTGTTCAGTACTTGAAGTTGACCTTTTTTGTGAATTACTTATTGGAAGTTTGACATGTAATTTTGTTTATTTTGTCTATCTGTCATCAATAAATGAATTAAGAAAAACTTCTCCAATTCTTCCATTTTTATTCATTTGCATTAGCCCGAAAAATGACAAAATGCACACAAATTTGAAAGGATACCTATTATTTTCTTGAAAGAAGCAGTGTTCTGTCTCCAGCCTTACATGTAAAAACGATCGATTAAAAAACTAGTATGAGCTGCACTCCAACTGGGAGTATTTTTTCTACCACTCCACGAGTACGATGTAAACTATCGGGAAACGTTTTTTTCTCACTCTAGAGTCAAAAAATAGCTGAAGGACAAGGAACTTTGACGCCGTATGGATTTACTTTTCGTTTAAATTAATAAAGTTCCTTTCTAAGATTTTAATTTATAATGCATTTCCTGTAACGCTCTAGAATCCCTTTCCGATCAAAAGACACCTTCTTGCTGCATGTCCTTTACTGTATGGTCCCTTACTCTTTAAGCAAACCACCTTGTTTGACTAAGCACCGTAAATAACAGCTCCTGTCTAACAGTCTCTCGATCGTAATGCTACATCCACTCGACTGGTCAGAATTATTTTAAGGCTGAATTCGAACGCTGCACGCATGTTTTAACCCGTACAGCTAATTTCACGCTCACACAAACTCAAAACGCTTGTTTTTGAACCTCGATTGGTAGGGGAACCTGGAAGGGAAACGGATGTAGGGAAGCTCCTTCATGTTTTGTTAATGTGATTCTTGCTCCCATTTGTTTAAGAAAAATAAGCATTCAAACAGTACAGATTGGAAAGCCTTAGCATAAACATACACGAGCAGTGAGTTATTTAAACCAATTTTATAGCTTTTATCAACATTTCATTATCAAAATGACTTTTCTAACCTAGTCGACTCCCACTAGATAAATTTAGCCACGGGATTGAGTTCTTAAAATGTTTCACAAATGCTGGTTAGAAAGTTACACACCTTGCATGCCGCACGCTACTGTGAAACCGAGTATGTACTGCGATTGTTTAGTCACTCCATCAAACTGCTACATAGTGGCGTTGACGTCGGTTGTTGAGTAGCCTTTCTTTCAGCAAACACACAATAAGGTAGCATGACGTTTGGGCGCTCTAGTCTTAAATGGCGCAGTTGGTGGTAAGTGAGAACATTTTCTCACTGGTACCAAAGAAGTTCCATCAAAAATTCAGTCACGATTTGCCGGTTAGCGAAGTTGGGGTAACTTCTGGGGCCGCAGCCCTCGCATCCAGCACCCCCCCCCCTCCCTCTCTCATCATCAGATGGGTACGTGCCCAGTTCCTTTCGAGATTGATGTAGTATTAGGAGTCTCATAAATTAAAAAGAATAACGGATCCAATGAAGTGAAACTACTTAGGTACTCGTAAAAAGACATTGCATTCTACAATGGTATCTCTTTTTTATCGGATTTTAACCTGAGTGCCGATTTACTTGATAATTGTAGTTCTTCGAATCGGTTTTTTCGGTTTTGGTACCATAAGGTATTCCAATAAACGTATTATTCCCATTTGATCAACGAAATTAATTTATTTCAATAACTGCGGGAAAAAACTAAATGAAGAAATTATTTCGACCAGATTTTCAACATGAACAGCTCACACAAGAAAAATGAAATTTAACTCCCTGAAATGAAAATGGAGCTATTTTATTAGTACCTGCTGCACACCTCATTATCACAGCCAGGTGCTCTCACTCGATTCATAGAGTAACCATCTCGAGATTCAAATAGGCCGCACTCGCTGTGAGCGTGCAAGTCAAGTCAAATTTTAGGCTCGTTTTTAACTCAAATGGTCACGGTAAAAATTATTCAACTTCATCACCGTTGAGAGACAAATATTGCTTTCTCGACTGGCCTTAATTAAAAAAAACACCTTTTTTTCTAAGTTCTTCTCGAACAAAATGACAGCTCTGGTGCATAAGGCGCATGCATGGACGTAATTCCAAGTTGCGGTAATTGTGAAGCTCCGCCTTCACTAAGTTGTACCCTCGCACTGCAACACTGTCAAAATAAAACTATTCCTCCTCACAAAGTACAGAAGCTTGGCCAAGTATGCTAAAGTAAACGCTAATCTCTCTCCTTCAGATTTACTGTAGTCTCGTAGTTTTGGGAGTTATACGACATGCTGATATAAACTTACGGTGGTATTCTCGTGTTCAAAAATGTACATTTCATCTGTACTATAGCTAACAGAAGTGAAAATAGAATGAACTAAATTTCGCATGAAATAATTAGGTGAAACAACCGTTACAACCCTAACTTCAGATACCCATTTATTACATAGCCTCTTCCTAGAGAATTAAAACATATTTTATGTTCAGTTCTTCGAAGGGAAGAAAAATACTGGTGAGGAACAAAGTTGAGACCAAAAGAGACCACTTTTGTAACTCATAAAGTAAATGAACCTAAGACACTAATAATATTTCAAAATAAATTTTGCGGAACCGTCCCATTAACACTGAACCTTTCAGTTAATGATCACCGAGCCTGACACTATTGGCGACCAAAACATTAGGCCTACAGTACAGCCCTGTTCAAATAACTTCCCAAAATGCCTCGGAGAGTAACCCTCGTAGGACCAAATGTCGCAAACATTGGGCATTAGAAATAATTCACTTTAGACCTACATTCTAACTGCATCCTTCAAAATAAGGGGTCTTATGTATAAATGTGCCTAAAGTATGAACGACAGATTTCGCAATATTTCGTTGATTTAAAGGGTAAGTTACTCGTTTTAAGGTTGAATTACCGCGTAATAGTAATAACAGATCTCGCATCCGCATTGTTCACGGTACCATGAATTTCTTTCATGAGAGCCAAAGCGTTCCACGCTGTCCCAACAACTGGGGCCCGCTCGGACACCTGGGCGTCGGTGGCACAGACAGTAGCTCGGAATCCAAACTAAATTTTTGGTCCACCTCACCAGGCTGGTCTCCGCTTGCCGGGCCTATGGGAAACTTGTAATTTTATTAAACCTACATGAGTGCATTGTGCACCATGCAGGGTAACGTGAGACCTTGCGACATTCGTGAAACTTGTTAGGTATATTTGTTGTTGCGAGTATGACCCCTAATTCTCCTGAAGGGAGATTTTTTTCGCTCGTTAAATTCGAAACACTCGCAAATCAATTCGAAGGAAACCGATTATTCAACCGATTGAATAATCGTGAATACGATTATTCAATACTTCAAAATCAATACATCGAGTACAGTGTGTGCCGCTACTATCTGTACTTCAATGAGGCGACTCTACAGCTCTTTGTCATTAGGGTCCAATACGTTCAGAAAGGATTCGAATAGACAGCAAGAAGCAGAGAAAGGGAGTAGCGTACGCATTCAAAATAGCATTTAAAGAGAGCAAACCGCAAAATGAGAAACCAACTACTGCTCTCAAAAGCATATGAAGAGACCAAACCTTAAAGTGAGAAACCAACTACTGCTCTCAAGAGCATTTGAATAGAGCAAACCGCAAAGTGAGAAACCAACTACTGCTCTCAAGAGCATATGAAGAGAGCAAACCGCAAAGTGAGAAACCAACTACTGCTCTCAAGAGCATATGAAAAGAGCAAACCGCAAAGTGAGAAACCAATTACTGCTCTCAAGTGCATATGAAGAGGGCAAACAGCGAAGGGAATTTTGATGTTGTAAGTATTACTTTGCACACAGATGCGAGCTCACAAAGCACACGTTACAGTACTAAAAGATGACCATACAGAGGAACTTGATACGTTCGCCGCCACTCGACGCCCTTGTGCGTCAAGTGATATTTTGATAGTTTCAGCTCAACTGTTCTATAGCTACGTTTAAATTTCAGGACTAACTTAATCAACGAAGTTAACATTCGTGGTGGCAGCGAAAGAGTTAACTGCTCACAACTTCGTAAAAAATAAATGAGAAGAAACTAAATACTCCGTTCCTCCAATGAGGAGCCCAGAAAAAACTTCTGAAGGTAATTTTGGCGTTCATATTACATATAATAGCCCGTTGCAGTTCTACAGAACGCTGTTAAAGCTAAAAAATGTTCAAAAAACGTACTGTATCTCACGAGAGCGTTTTGCATAAACTCCAAAAAAAAACGAATGTGATGAATATTCACTTAATGCCAATAAAATGTTTCTTGATCAGTATCTTGTACAAGAAGTTGCACCGAGAATATAAACTCGAAAGCTCCTCTTTGAAGACTTTACCGTGAAAAGCACGGAGAACATTTGCTAGATACTTCAAAATTAAGCCACGACGGCTGCAAAGCCGAGCATGAAAGTACCTCGGGCAAACTTGCAGAATGAGAGTGTTCCAGGCTTAGCTTTTATTCGACCGTTTAAAGAGATGAGGTTTTTATGCTCAATACAAAGTTTACAACCGAGAAGGGGCTAAGATAACCTTGTGTGCCCAAGACTTTTATACGCGCAGGGATTTATCAAAAACGACTATGAATATTCTTCCAAGTAAAGACACTGCTAAGCAAAGCGATGGTATTTCTTAGCTCTGATCAACGTTCGTCCAAGCTTCAAAGGTCAAGTCTTTTTTAGTAAAATTTGTATGTGAAACGACGAAAAAAATTCAATTTCAATGTATACGAATCGTTCTGAATTCGTCTTAGATTAGGATTCAAAAGTCAGATTTTTGATAAATTTCCCTCGTAGAGGCTAGTTCGCGGTAGAATTTCACGCTTATTAATTCTGACATGAATTATAAGCCAGCATTTATTGCCTGTATTTCCAGCGAAAAATCCGCTCTCTATGTTTATGGTCATAAAACTCTTGTGCTGGAGGGCAATTTGACTCATTTCTGGCTCGCACATTTTCTGAAAACTTCAAGTATTTATGATAGAACATAATGCTCATCTCGTTGCAATATATTCGCGATTTTTCAACATTAAACTAAAACGAACCCAGTTCTTTTTAATTGGAAGAGTAATACTAGACACTCGGTAGCCAAATTGTAATACAAGGATAGCTAGATTCTCCACATTTTCTTACAGTTTGAAAGAATAGATTGTCGACAAGTTTGATCCTGAGAATTCACCGGAGGAGCTTTGCGTTCGACCTTAGAGTAGAACTGCTAATGGTCTTACTAATTAGAAGGCAAAAACGCAGTCTTCTTCTACACCACATAGCGAAACTTCTCATATGGATGCAGTTCTATCTGCCCTACGACGCCTCAATGTTTCTCTCGTTTTTAAGCAACTCTAGAACTTAAACCAAAAAAAACTTGTTCTATCGTATAATCTTGCTAGCAAAACACGCTTGTTTGGTATGGTAACACGGCAACATTTACTACGTTCCAATGTAGAGACTTCATTTCTGCGCATACTAATTCCAAGAGAGAAAAGTAACAATTCGTGGTAATATTTTCCATTATGAGTACGTGCACACAGTGCACTAGTGGGATTTTTGCCACGCATCAGAGAACCGTAGCCAGACCAACTTCCACAGCGCATTCAAACGAGCGTGGGGTCCCCAGACACTGTGGCGCTGTGCCGGATGCCATATGACAATGCTACTCTTGGCTCGAAATTATCATAATCAGCACTGTATGCTAAATTGCGCGTGACTCTGAATTGAAATGAGTTCCTATGATACTTGCTGGTGTAGGGCTAGGACAGCGGGGAGGATTTCCTGACAATGCAAGCTCATGAATCCGAAGCTGGCATATTTCTAGAGTTGGCAGGGCCCCCGTCCAAATATGGAAATGAGATGTGAAACAAATGTCCATTTTTCAATGTATCTGGATTTATGTGAAATGATTTAAATATTCACGAATACTCTTAATCAATAATAGGAGAATATCCAGAATGATGCCAGGATTAATCTATAACTCTACACGGTAAGAGCATATTCCATCGTAACCTAACACTTTTTTGGTAAACGAGTTCCTTATTTTATAAAGATTCCTCTTTATTTCTTGAAAGCGTATATTAGTGATAAACGACTTCTGAGGTATTGTATACATCACATAATGAATTATGCAGTTGTTTTGTTTCCACATGACAAAGTCCCCTTCAACAATGTTGATCATGTTGACCATAGGAATGAAACGAGGCATAAAATTCAATGGTCAAAGCGAGGGAGAAGAAAAACCACTTTGCATTTTTAGTCATTCTCATGCGCTTACAATAATGTGCTATGCCTTAGTTTTTTTCAGAGGTTGGTTAGTGAACGGCGTTAGAATGTAACCCAACGGTCCATGTAAGAGCTTCCCTCCACCGGAATGATTTATCTGCCTTTCTAGAAATTATTTATGAGTGCATTTAGGAATTATTTATTAGTGCATTTAGAATTTATTTGTGCACTAAGGAATTATTTATGTGTGCACTTAAAAATTATTTATGTGTGTATTTAGGAATTATTTCTCTGTGTTCCGCACTGGATCTACTCAATCTGCCTTCACTTTCCGGACTCCGCACTAGCTCTACCCAGCCTTCACTTTAACTGGAACGGACGCGCTGGCTCTACTCAGCCTTCACTTTAACTGGAACTGATGCGCCAGACGTTCAAGGCACGGAAACAGTTTACGAAATCCTTTCATGGTCATTAATGACGCAAACGACCATAAAGTCTCGTTTTGAAATTTCCTTACGAAAATTGCGCTGTTTGAACTGGCGGCATTGATGACACGAATGAGGTCTATTCATATTCTAGTATCTCGCATTGAAATGAAACATTCAATCAAATAAAGAATTTGGTTTGGAGAGAACGCTTGTTTTTATCGGTACTTATTGATCTGTTGAAGAAGAATACGTTCAGCAATAAAAAAAGCAGAGGTAAATAAACTTTAAAATTTTAACTCCACATTTCTTAATTCGAAACGGATCGAGCTAATTTTGGTTTATTGTAACTCTGACCGTGATAATCTATGGACACATTTCCTTTACTTGTTATTTGCTATGTTAGAACTCCTAAGTCATAATAATAATGAGGACTTAATGCTAGATCAGTAGTTCATTCATAAGGTAATTAATCAGTGAGTTGAATTAGTATTTACATGACAAGTAATATGTACAAGCGTGCGAGGCTGTGTGTGATAGGAATTACAATCGAAAATGACGATAAAAACCATCCAAAATAAAAATCTATATGTGCGTTTGAAACACGTTTCGTAAAACTTTAATGCAGCAGCAATCATCTCACATCTACATTTAAATCTATACACAGCAATTCAAAGTAACACTCGTACTCATACTCTTAAATCATCTGCAATAACATTAAAGATTAAAAGATGCCATATGAATATCTGATAATAATCTTATCTCACCGATTTGCAGGTGTGAAGATGGAGTCATTTATTTGAGCAGGAAGGTGAGCTGCACGTCTGGCCATCAGGAATCCGTCGGAGCTGCGGAGCCCCCGGTGCCCTGCCATGCAGAGTGGCCATGTAGCGACATGTTCACAAATCACGCCGTAAGATAGTCTCTTGCCGAAGACCAGAGAGACTTGAATATAAATGATGAAAAGCTCGTCCAATTTATCTTTAGTGTCATCCATGGAACGAAACAGGATAACTTTTGTTGCGGTCATGCACTCCTGGCAAGAGTTGGGTCATCGACGGCGGCTTGACGGCCGCCATTTGTACGCCCAACACGAGCGCCGCAGCCATTTTGACTTTCGGTCATTCCTGGAAATTTCCCTGAAATTTTAGAATTTTGAAGATTACTCTGAAAGCTTAGGGATTTTAACTAGGTTGCCTAAAACTAAACGAATCGAGAGACCGTGGTAAAAATTTTATAAAATCTCCGCAATATCAGAAATTTATAGACTTAAAAAATAAGTGATTTTGACAGCATTAGTCGATATAACTAGACACGAAATTAACACCAGAGCATTCTTGAGACTAACGTAATCGAAGTAACTCAGTGGCAATAATTTGACAGGCGCGCGTCGATATTGTCGATATGGTATAATCGTTTAGGAACAGCAACACCGATATCCGCGATACGTGAATTTTCATGTGAGTGTATAGTTTAAATTCCACGGTCCAGCAAACTCCACAATGAGAACCCATTTAAAAAAAAATTCAGAATTGTCAATTCATTCCTTGAAAAGTTTTTGTCTCTCTAACAAATCTATTCACGTACAACCGTATAACTACAAGCAGAAAACAAAACAAAGGGATCGCAAAAATTCGACATAATGACCCATAAAAACTAACTCATTGCTCAGTTTCAAAGTAGAATAATGGAGGGGAGAAGAGGAAGTCAAAATTTTCAGGGTTTACAAAGCAAAGGGCACGAACACGCTGGGGGCGAGATGAGTCATATCGGTGCAGTTAGGAAAGTAACTGCATAGTAACTCTAGTTACTAAAGAAGAGCTTGAAGACTGACACGCTTAAAGTATATTTGTCCCAGTATCTTAATTTCATTAGAAAGATTAATGATTACCTGACACATTCATTAGCGTAAATACTGATTACGACGAGGTGTGCCCCTATAAAATGTACCGGTTGCATCGAGGACTGCACAGAAAGTTCCTATATGTTCGCGTTAGAGAGGCACTACGGTGGACTCCTCTAACGAAAAAATTTCATGAAAATGAAAGGTTGATAGCCCTAAAAGCTTTTATCACTGGCAAATCAAAACTAAATACATAGACACTGATGTAATTCGTAATCATGTGAGCGAGACAAACACACACGGCAACACTCACAGATATTCCGCTTGTATTTCCTTTGATTCGTTGCATTGAGAAAGCAAAGTAACATATCTATGAAACATACTACGCGCTACAGCGACGTTGTGTACGTACATTACGTGTTTTAGTGACAGACAATCATTTATTCTTGAAGTTGGCGCGAGCAAAACGCAGTTGGGGCGATATTTCTTCAAATACATAAAAGCGTTCAAACGCTCCTACTCGTAAACAAAAAGATGCTGACGCCATCAGCAAACTAGACAGCATTCAATTTCTAGTGGAAAAACTTGGCGTCGAAAATTTGCACAAGCTGCATAAAAATACTCGTAAACGAATATTGCGCACTTTTGAGAATTTAGCCTTACGAAAATCCAAACCTGGCAGCAGAGCTCCCGAGAGGCGCCGCTCTCTGCCTCTAACGGCTGTTCTCTACGCCTCTCAGACACTGAAGTTCTGTGAAAAACTCTTCTTCATTAGCCAACTTGAACTGTCTTGAGCAAGGGGCATGGTTGTGAGACCTGGCTCTAGACTTGCTCTCGCAATGAACAACCTTGGCCGCCAAAGCCCTCCCTCGACACAACTCTTTGAGGTTTGTAGAACACGCGACATCTCTTCTGAACTCGTTTGAGAAACGAGGCCTCAAAAAGTCCCTTAACTAACCTGCCGTAAGCTAAATATCAGAAACTCTGAAGATGAAGACGAAATCCTTCTAATTGTTCAGGGTTTTTGAAGTAACGTATCAGGAAACGTATGAAAAAATGAAACGTACTATAAAAATGATTACTTGTAGTGTTGTGAAATAAAACCTACCAGGCACAAATTTTACATGTAGAAACATATGACAAGGGTATCGCAAAACTACAGGCTAAACAAGCTACACGCGTTTTAAGCGTGCAATAATGTATGTTCAACGTATAAAATTGCTAGATGTACTCATGAATTCATTATTCGTTGAATTACGTTTCTCTCGTGCATTGGAAAAATTCGTGTGCAATTCGCATCCTAGATATCAACTCAAAATTCTCAACGCGCAAATAGTCGTCTTACCCTCCATGAAATTGGAGGTACATTTTTGCCCCATTGCATGACAAGTAGTTTTGAAAACTAACACGAGTTGGACGAACAAAGAACTTTACTCGGCGCTCAGCCAGCGAGAACATTAAAAATTCTGTTATTTCAGGCTGGCATACGGAGTGCAAAGTGCGGAGGCTGGCGGTCTAGCACCGGAATATTATTTTGAAACTTGACCTGAAGCAAACACCTCTCTCCCAAAAAGCTCTCTTATATGCCCAGCAGGCCAATTCAGCTCCTTTACATAATATAAAGTTTTCCAGATAGCCAAAGCTTTCATGGAAGGCTCTTTATACATTCTCTTCACGTCATAGCTCTCATAATGCAGCGATATTGCGAGGGGTGGTCAATATTCCGGAGCACTGAGAGGTAACAACAGCGCCCTCAGGCTTTTCGCAAAGATTTAAATGGTTCTTCATATGCAGAGCGTATGTGTTCATGTCTCCGAATTACAGCAACGGAGTCTGTAGGATATGCAAAGCTTTCGATTATATTTCCTCTTTGAAGAAATAGAGCGATAAAATTGAGCACGTAATGATGGGCTCTTTGAGAAATAATGTAGCAAGAAAATTAGTTTAAACTGTGTTTGTCAATATCATCAGTTATACAAAGAATAGTGAACCACTTCATATTATTTTCAAGGACTTTACTTGCAAATTTGGATAATCACATAAAAGTTTGAACAGTATGATGATGCAATTGAAAACACAAAAGTCGCAAAAGAGCAGACTATTGCTCTGGTAAAAATTCTCCACTGAAACATTCACTGTTGATTTCACAGACAGACTATTAAGCCAAACGCAAGCTCCGCCAGATGGCGTTTTGGTATGCATGAGGCCGATATGCAATCGACAATCAATAGAAAGATATGCTTGTGGCAAATGGGCACTTCTTGAATGGCTCGCGAAGCAGTTTACTGCTTAGGCTCTGATAATGTTTTAAATCAATGGAGCTCACATTCGAAACTTTCCAACGCGCATTATTGTCTGTCTGACTCATGAATTTGAACATACTAGAAAGTTTTCGAAGTTTTCACATTGTAACTGGGGTTACTGTTATTTACTATTGCTCCTTTTTTTTAAATGTTGAGAGTTTGTTTCTACACTCATTTCTTCACACATACTCATAGGCTCTCTTGTCACGGTGCACTGTATAGAAATGTCCTTTATTTTAACGCCGAAAACCAATTCTGAAGTGGAATATTTGAACGCTGTAGTAAATATATACTACGCATCACACTGTCATCACAGACTATATATTGGGCGAAAGTATTTTGAAATGGCAGTTTACAAACGGAGCGATTAATCGAAAGTCTGACACTCTGTCTTCTGTCACTTTTAACTGCTGCAGCGAATGATTCAAAGCTATTGGTTGCCGCTTTATTTCTGAATTTACCCACTTCATTTGCATAACATGTTCACAGAGCGATAGCTTTTTTTCACGAACTTTGATACCAAGTTTCTTCTTAGTGTTTGCTCCAATCAAGTCTTGAGCGCCTCTTGGTCATCTCGAATGACCACGGCTTGATAGTTTTTTACATTGACGGAAGAGTTCATGATTCTAGTCTCAACATCTGTTATACGTACACGTATTCAAGAGATCATTGAAAATTTTATGATCGTTGAAGGTCCTGAATAATATAATTGATACTATGGCAGTTGACTTGAAAACTTACTAATTTTATTGTCATCATTCCTGTTATTATTCTCAACACAAGTTTTATTATATCTATCGTAATAATTCACGAAAAAATGATACATATTTCATCTTACAACGTTATTGTCTTATGCAGAGTCCGGTAAAAAGGATGCTGTGATTTTGAAGGTTATTGAAAAAGAAACTAATGATGGAACGGGAAAAGACTTGAGACTACTCTAGAAGAGCTTTGACTGCAATTTTACTTTAAGAGATTTTGAAAATGATGTTGCTTACGTAGGTTACGGTCTGGTGAATCATAGGGGATTTCGGCGAATGGGGTCCTTATTTTTATTTATTTTCGAAGAAGAAGGCGTTACTGCGACTATGACCTCGGACCGTTACTGTGAAATATAGGAGAATTTTCTCAATCTAAGGGTCGTTGAATTTCTTACCCATAATGATCCGGACGATCTATGATTTCAACAAGATTGTGCGACATCACATACCTCTTTACGGTCTGTCGGAATGCTGTGTGACATGTTTCCAGGTTAACCTGCATCTCGGCGAGGTGATCTTGGGTGGCCTCACTTTCACCATGTTTAACTCGGCCTCACGTTCACCATGTTTAACTCGGCCTCACATTCACCATGTTTATCTTGGCCTCAAGTTCACCATGATTAACTCGATGTGACTTTTTCCTACGGGGACACCTCATATCACGAGCGTACGAACAGACACCAAAGAGTGTCCAAAATCTAATGGCAGCAATTCATAACTCTTCAAATCAATGTAGTTGCATGGACATGATTCAAATGACTGCAGTGAACTTCTGAAAAAGACTGCAAAACTGCGTTTATATTCGCTGTCCCCAGTTACAACGGTTGACTGCAACGTGAACCACCGGCGTCACTGTGCAGTCAGCAAGTTAAGTGAGATCGTTTTCAAAACCTCTAAAGTCAAAATGCATTCTATTTACTTACGCGGGGGTGAAGCGTTTTCCTTCCTTGCACTTTATGATCACCAGATTCTTTTTTAATAATTTTTAAAACAGTGCATCTTTTTTGAGGGCTTTGTATTTCCAATTTAAGATGTCAAACATGCCTGCAAGGAACATTATTGTCATTTCATTGCCGTCATCAGCTATCTGCAATGCCGAGAGCTCCAAGTCTACTTGTCATTACACTCCTAATTTGATAATCAACGTCAAGACTTCTGAAAATGCATTAAAAAATATAAGCCGTAGGCAAATCGGATTTCAATCAATTGACTTTTACTGACTTTAAAATTAAGAAACAGCAGTTAAAGCTATGTACATGCATGGCTTAGTTTTAGGTTAAGGAAGGCTTAGTTTGGGTAGAATCTGTGATGTTAGCTTACGAGAATTCGGAGGAAGCTTTGCGATCTAATTGCGAGATGAATTTCAAATACCAGCATTAAAGAAGGAGATAATGTGTTATTATAACGTGAAGCGCAAGCGTAATAGACGACTACCTAGTGTTATGTTTCGACTTGTACTGTTGTGTGGACTTTTTAGTTTTGTTTCGAAAATTATCTGGGAAAAACATTGGAACACATCATCCTCACGTCTTATAGAATTAAATATTTTAGAATTCAGCCATGGCAAAAACATATTGCAAAAAACATACGCTTTAAGGCCGTTATCTTGTTTCCAATAAAAATGTGCAATCGTTGCTTAGAAACATTCGAGTCCGTATCCACCTTACGGCGACCAAGCCACAGCATCTATGCCTGAACAGTGCTTTGGGGTATTGGGCAGCTCGGAGTTGTGCCACGGTCCTTTACGCCGCAAATATCGGCGTCCTGTCAGTGAGGCTTAGGCCACACTCAGCATTTACGCCGGGTGAGTTTGGGTGCGTCTGCTCGTATGTACGTTGGCTGCATTGCATCTCGCACGAGGGCCCTAGCACTTGAGGGCATACAGTTACGTGCAAATTTATTGGCAACGTTTAACTCTAAATTTAAATATTGTCCCTATTTTTAAGCCCTCGCACTTGAGGGCATAGTCACGTTGGCGCTTCCCTTGAACTGGTCGGTTACCAGAGCACGAGCATTGAATGAGCCGTAATAAAAAGCGCCCTCATAACCAACAAGCCTTCGGCAGTCATTTAGGGACAGATTTTCAAGAACTCTTGACACTTTTTAAGAAAAAAATTCTTTACATGCTACGAATCGTAAAGATGAAAGTAATTTTTTTGATCTTGGTGTAGAACCCTTTTTGTCCAGCATGACATGTAAGGTATACTGTATTTGTATCCATACTAAATTACAGTGTTGAACACATGTGATTGAGGGCCAAAGCTGCACACCAGAGGAACGCAATGTTGTCCTTCTAGATCAAGGACAGTCCGATGATATTCGAGGGGAAATAAAAAAGTTCACTTATTTTATCAGTTGCAATAAAAATAATCTCATTAAAAAAAGGTTAAACATGTCAGAACACTCCACTGAGAGTCCACCCTACTTTTTATTTCTTACAATCAATTTTGCTCAATCTTTTCCAGGGCAGATCACTTCGTAGATTTAGGCGATCAGGGCGCAACGCTGTTGTGACCCATAGCGCCTGAAGCTTGTTTAGTCCCAAATTATAGTACAAGATAGAAATGTGTATGCGATATGAATTGCCTAGGAACTTAGCTAACTGGTTAACCTTTAGTCTTTGATCTTCTTCAATTAAATTTTGAGCTGCCTCAATGTTAGGTCATTTTTTTGATGTTCCTGTTCTTCCACTGCGATGGTCACCTTCACGGTCGTTTATCCCTTTTTTGAATCAGTGAATCCACTACTAGGCTACAGTTTCCTTTAGAGCAATGAGGCCATAATTTTTCTTTTTTGAGGCCTTGTAATCTGCGTTTTTTTCCATTTGAATTTCACCAGAAAGTTGGTGTTGATCTTATCTCTATTGAAGTATTTTTCATGGTTCCACAAGGAACTACTTTCACGGAGGGTCGGTTCTGAACAATAATGAGCGCATAACTCATTTCAAGTGACCAGAAGCAAGGTGAACACTCGGTGATATGTTCTGATATGTTTAATTACCCTTGTTTTAACCTCATTTTTTATTGCTACGATAAAATTCACTAAACTTTTTGATCCCCCTTCGAATTATAGGCAAAATTAAAGAAAATCAATGCATGTACATTGTGATATTAATAAGGTTGTTTATTTGTTCATTCCGCATTACGACAATTTTATAAGTTGATCTATAAAAATGATGAGCCCAAATAACGACGAATTAAAAAAATAATCGATAAAAATACTTGAATGGGCAAAATTATAGATAATTAAAGATGCAATGGCGAAAATGTCTGACTGGGAATGGACGATTTGATAGCACTAGCGTACTAGCATTATTCTGCGTGCGTGTATGTTTGTGTGTGTTTCGTGTGAGAGAGTTTGTGTAAATTAAAATCTAAGGTGAATCATGAATCTAAGAAAATTTAATCTTTCCGACGATAAGGACAAAAATATTTTCATTTGGTTTTAATTGCCGATACGCATCTTTATTCAGTCACTGAAGTCTTTTCACTCCCGAACGTTTACTGTTAAAAATGTTCCGATTTCAGTTGATTCTTCTTTTTATTTGCGAATAAGATGCCCTGTAAATTCCCCAATCAGCATCTCATTTAGATTAGGTTCGAAGAATGCGTGCATCATATTAAAAATGGTATAGCTCGTGTTCAAAAATAGGCAAAAAGTTCTGAAATTGCACAATTGTTTACAAGTTGCTACTACCGTTTCTTCTGCTGACACCGCGTAGCACTGCTTCGCCACCAGCACGCCAAGATTTGACAGCACTCAAATTAACTAAAAAAAATTAGCTAAAAAAATTAACTAAAAAATTAACTAAAAATAATTAACTAAAAAAACTAGACCTAGGATATTTACAAATGAGCGTCCTTTTGTTGAGAAATGCCAAATGTAATGGAGAACACACTGAAAGCAAAGTTACGACACACGTAAATTTCACAGATATATGTATATCATTCTACTTTATAGCACTGCATCAACAGTGAAGAAAACATTTTCGGATGACGGGAATGGTCCTCTTAGAACAGTCACGACCATTGTCCTTGTACACAACTCAGAATTCTCCACAATATGTGTGAGGAATTGCGAAAGCGCTTCGTGAGCTGCACTATGACTGCGACGTACGTACGACTTCAATCAACATTTATACTTCAGTGGTGAAATTTGTCTCTCATCTTTAAGACCTACTGTGTATGCAACTGCATCTACGAATTTACAAAAAAAAGGACGCTCAATCAAAACTGATTGCAACACTATCTCAAACTGGCAAGTGTTATAAATTTACTAGGAGTGACAACTGGCCTAGGCCAATTAACTAGGCAAGAGACTGCGGACTCAACTCGGCCTTTTAATTTACCGTCGCTCAGTACATGCTGATAAAACTCAAGTCTCTCTGTAGGAATGACAATACAAATACATTTGCATCCAACAGCGTGGTTTCATCGGAGTTCCAGTCTGTCTTTGACTATAAATAGAGGCTCGTCAGCAGGTACTCCTTTGAATGTTAATGTCACAAGTCACTTCATTTGCTCATTGAGTAAGCTGACTTACTTAAATATAAAGGAAAAGAGTGATGGAGTGACAGTTATATGATAGCTTAGTTTTGTTTACTGATAAACCTAACAACGGTTGGACACTATTTTAAAGATAATGTTTACTCTGTTCAATTAGGCGCTGTCTGTGGTAAGGAACATCAACCTCATAGGACATCTTAACCGTTAAAGATATTATGCCATGTGTCGTCAAAATATTTTTTCAGTTATTCTACAGCGAATTTGCCCTCTCCCTCAGCTAGCGCAGGTAGACGGTAATGGAAGAGTTCGCTGAGGAAGGCAGTCTTCAGTTCCTGTGCCTGTACCGCCTGAATAATCCACAGCAGTGTGCATGCACGAACTTCCATCGCAGTGCTGAAGTAAAACTATGGTATGCTAACAGCCCTGCTCGGACTCAATTAGCACCCCTTGAGTTTTGCTACTGAGGGGGAACTGGCACGGGGTACACAAGTTTTCAATAAAGAAAGAAGGTTGCCTTGGGTGTCAGAAATCAGCTGAAAAAGGTAATTTAGGTGTTTTGTTGTCTTTTCCTGAATCCCTCTAAATCTGATACGATGGTGCACTAAGTCGCAGTGAACGTCGCACGCGACTCAGCATAAACTTAAAAAGAGGATTGCCTTAAACTCAATGCATTAGGCTCCAAGACCAGGGTTGGGACTTCAGGCATTCTGCCACTGAAAAAGCTAAGGGACGGATTCAAATATCACTGCCACTACATTTTGATTTAATTAAATTTTCATTCTGATCAAAAAATTCCCGATTAATCTGATTCAGCCTCAATGAAAATAACGTCATATGAAACTGTGAAAGTGAAGCATATCATGGATTTTCACAGGATTATTTAGAGTAAATTATACATATCTTGAGAACATCTACTGCTGGTTGCTCGATGAAGTACGTATTTTAAGCTTGCATGTCACGATTTAAAAAAATTTCCCCCTATATTCATACTAAGTGTTACATACTAACAATTCGTCAGAGTTTAAAGTAAGAAAAATTGTATCATTTTAATGGTCTTCAGTTATTATAACATCAAAGATCTACTTTGAATGGGGTTTTGCAGGGAGCTTTGAAATGTAATTAGGAATTTCGCAGCATTCATTTTTTTTACAATTGGTAAACCCATATTTCTGAACAGATTAACTTTCACTGTAAAGTTCCGCTTGTTTTTTCAACAGCCAAAAGTTTCATCTCAATACTTGTTCTAAAGGAAGTATATAAAAAAGTAACGATACGGACAGACAAATCATCTCTAACCTAAATTAAAACAGTCGAAAACTTATTACCTCCGCTGTGTTCCAATAACTCTCAGAGAACTAACACCTTATTCAACTTGTCTCCCTCGCGAAATTCTAATCTTAAGATATTTCGCTCTTATGCTAAATATTAAGAGGAACGTTCACCTAGATGGTTTTCAAATTGTTCGGAAAGTGTATTTTTTGCTTTCATCAAGTTCATAACTTTAAAATTGAGGTTTCTCTCCCAACCAACGCGTAGTAATGAAAATTAATTCAGAAAGTTGAAGTGCTGCCAGCAATGGAGGGACTCCCTCGGGACGACCACGTCTGCACACGTGCCGTCCAGCAGACGACGCGCTGCGTGATGGCCCCGAGTGTCTGGCGGCCCGTTGCAGGCGCCTGGGAGTTTGAATTCTACGTTCTAGCGAAATCTATTTTTTACATTGGAGTAGATATGCAGTTACGTCTAAAATTATTCATACCTTCGTATAATTCTTGATACATTTGCATAAATCCTGTCATAGGCTACTTCTCCTCAGTCGAGTGTTATCTGGATGTGCAAAGGCAGAAATAACAAGCCAGCATAGTGAGTAAATGAATATTTGAATGTAATAAAACTGAAAATGGCAACAGGAACGAGACGAGGGCTCTATTCTTGGGCTTCTGCGCCAAGTCATATGCCTTCGGACAGCAAGATTAATATCTCATGATTACATCACACCGCAACACACTGTTTATATGTTGTCTGCCATGCTGACTAAAACCGAGGACGTAACATCGACACAACATTCTGTATTTATAGTACGCATCCTAAAATGGAACTCTCGTGAGATGTAACAAACGTAGCCCTGCTACGAAAGTACTCTTATAGTGACATACGTTTTAAAGTATAAGGAGTGCATTTACGCGCATGAATCTGACTTGGAAGAGCAGTCCAATTTTATTTTCGTTCCACGCTGGGTATAAGGAAACAAAATGACATTTACCGCACAATTACCGCACTGATTATTAAGCAAATACATATGATGGTATAAGTTTGTAACGTACATAACATTTATGTTTGTTTGTATATATTGACGGTATGGTACGTCACGCACATAAATGTTTGATTGAACAAAGTGAAATTAATGACTTCAAATATAAAATGTAAGCTAAAGTGCGTAAACCAATCAATTATATCGCTATGAATAAAACATCATAACCAGGCCACACAATCTTCAGGATAGGATCACTCATTTTAACCTGACCCCACAATATCCAGGGTATGAGCAGTCAACATAACCGACCCCACAATATCCATGGTATGAGCAGTCAACATAACCGACCCCACAATATCCATGGTATGAGCAGCCAACATAACCGACCCCACAATATCCAGGGTATGAGCAGCCAACATAACCGACCCCACAATGTCCAGATTATAAGCAACCACTATAACCAGGCCCCCAATATCCAGATTATAAGCACCCACTATAACCAGGTCCCCAATATCCAGATTATAAGAAGCCATTATAACCAGGCCCCCCAATATCTAGATAATACGTAGCCACTATAACCAGGCCCCCCAATATCCAGATTATAAGCAGCCACTATAACCAGGCCACCCAATATCCAGATTATACGCAGCCACTATGACCAGGCCGCCCAATATCCAGATTATGCGCAGCCACTATAACCAGGCCACCCAATATCCAAATTATACGCAGCCACTATAACCAGGCCAACCAATATCCAGGATCGGAAGAGTCCTCATAACCAACCCCACACTTGCCGTACTGTTTGACTATCATGGGAGGTCTGAAAAGGGCCGAGAAAAAATAGGGTGACATATACAACACATATATGCAGAAGTTCATCTCGCAGCTACAGAGTTCACATTGTTACTCATAATTCTGGTGTTGTCGTACAATTTACAAGTCTTTAAATGGATTAATTTCATATAATTTGTGTCGATAACACGTATTGAAATGTTGAAAAGCAAACCGACATAACTAAAATCTGACACCTCTTAACTTACCTCATTTGATGCCCAAATTTAAAACTCCAATATGAAGTGAAATCTAAACCTACCCTCGTCCCCGTAAAGCCCGAACCGTTTACCCTGGCCAGGCATGAAGTCCAAACCTACCCTCGTCCCCGTAAAGCCCGAACCGTTTACCAAGGCCTCTCTCATATGCGCAGCTGCACAAACTCTGCAAAAAAGGCTGGTCAATTTCTGGAGAGGCTGTCGCCGGCATTTACGGTGCAATGCAGACCAATCTTAAGGAGCGTTGTCCCTAAGCCCCGTGACAGAAATACAAGAAATACAGGACCACGATCGGCTACACCGAAGCCTGTTTATCCAAGGGTCCTGTAAACGAGAAGTGGAGGACCTCCAAAAAAGCACTCTCTCTTTTTCATGTGACTTAGATGGGTGTTTGTTTCCTAAAGAATCTTCTTTATTACTAACAGCGCAAGTTTTCCTTTTCATTTGCAAATGAATGAGGAAAGTATCGTGTTTAGAATCGCAGCAGCTGCGATCTTTAGGAAAATCACGGAAGTTCAGGAGCCCTAGAAGCTTCCCTGTTTAATAGAAGTTTTCTTGGTTCTCATTATTTATGTGCTTATTCCGGACCAGAAATTGAAAATAAACTCTGGTGACACAGTCCACCGTTTTGAATTTTCAAATCTCACATCTGCCAAACGAATGGCTTCTAGGGCTTCAATAGAAGCCAGCCGAGAACTATTGATGGAAACGGCATAGGATGTGATTGAAAATCTTTTCTTTTCGAGCGAAGCCTCTGTTCGAGCTAAAAGATCCATGGTTAGAGTTCGGTTGAGGAAGTTCGCTATATATTAATAAAAGCGTCTTCCACTTCACTTGATTATTAGTCTCATACTCTGTAGTTTAATTTGAACAATACGAAAAAAATTCACCTCAGCTCCACTCCTTGAGAGCGGCAGCCATTAATGTTAACGAGGCTCCACTTGGAGCTATGTAATTTATCTCCAACCTTCATAAATATGATATGGGGGCGGGGTAACTAAGCAGAAGATGTTTTCGCAGATGTAACAAAGTTCAAATGCATAAATGCATATCTCATTCCTTCATTTATTGGTACAGGGATGACGTTGACTTTCGAGCAGAAGCCACATGGTTTTACGACCACGTATGCATAGAGGACATATTCTGATGAATTGAGAATTAACTCACATTGCTGCATTACTATGCATGTTCGTGTTTTTTATTATTTATTCCTAGCTTAGATTTCAAATTCAGACTTGGCTTAACGGTTTGATTCTTCTCCTTCTGCCGAGAGCATGCTTAGAGACCGTTGCCAACGTTCAAAACTAATCGGTTCTTGCGTTGGGCTGCTATGATGAGAAAAAAAAACATTTGAGCTCGGCATACTGAGATCGTGAGTCATTCAGTTTACGTTTTGCATAATTTGTCATTGAAAAGTGAGTCCGTTATCATCGCAATTTGTTCGAGAGCTTTTGACAACGACTCCTTGTAATTTATGTGGGTATTTTTTCAAGCTATGAAATCAAGCTAAACAAATTGATACACCGCTATTATTCTGTTCTTCAGCGAATGAAAATGTTTTAAAAGTCAAACGTTTTATGTTCTGAAATAATTGGCTTTGCAATTCTATTTTCTGAAATACATTCCAATTACTTTGATTACATGCATCCCTGTGACACAGTTCAGTAAACTTTTACTTTGGTAACAAACAAGAGCTGCCCTCATCCCTATGTTTAAGGACCACTGAGAAGAATAATGAAAATTCAAAGCAATACACTTCAAACTCTAATTCTTATTGTTTCATTTAAAACACGGGAGAATTTGCTCACTAATGAATAAAATATGAATGAGCTTTTTGAGAAGGAATTTCATTTATTCAAAAAATTAATTGGTCTTTATAAGGTTTACAAAGTTCGAGTCGCCAGGCATAGCGTCACAGGTTAGCTAAATGCTCAGTCGCATCAGGCAGAAATTTATTCTTCAAATAAATCTGTTTTCTCGTTGTTTTTCTCTAATATTTATTTTCTGAACTACATTGCAACCTTCTCCATAATTGTTTTCTATTTGTTTCCATCTTCAGTAAAGAAACATATGGGCTAGACACGTACAGACTTTGGGTAGTAGATATCATATTCGTTTATAGACGAAGTGTCATGTATCGTATATCATAAAACAATAATTTTGACCTTCCATTTTTACAACGTTTATTATGTATTCAACAACATTTTTCATCAAAAAACCCAACAATCTTTCTTAAAACGCAACTAAATCCAAAAACTAAGAAAACGACTAACTTTCTGGACATGAAACAGAAACAACTTCAAAACCTTACGAAAGTCACCCCCATAAATTAAGTTAGAAAAACACCCGTTCTCCAGCGCAGTTACACCGCGAGGCCACGTCACGTATCAATTATGAGAGCCGACGATGCATGAAGCAGAGGGCCCACCAGGCGGCACTCGAATTTCGATCACAAGTTTGATTTGTGTTGGGGGAGTCGCGTTGCTAATGAGCTTCGCTGGAGCGAGCTCTGCGGGAGTTCGGAAACGTGAGACGGGCGGTTTCGTGAACGGCCGCGCAATAAAGAAGAGTGCGCGATTTATGGAGCAAATCGTGCGTGAGACCGAACTGAGCTTACAACGCATCTGGGAGAGTGACTGATTGTTATTTAAAAATCGTGCTTTGGTTGCAAATGAGAGACACATAACGCGTACGGAAGAGTGACTGATTGTTATTGAAAAATCGTGGGGTGGTGATTAGGGTGACAAATAACGCGTTTGAATGTTGATTGTTATCTTGAAAACATACTTGGACGGAGCACCATAACTCAGTGAATATTAGCAGCAAACACATCGGCTCATTGGCATGAATCATGGGAGAAATAAGCCCAGTGGTAGAAAGGCCTGAGGTAGCGCAAGGTTTATTTTTTGCTGGCATTTTTTGTTAGTGTATTTTACCCCCCGTTAATCATTATGTTGACAGAATAGGATTAGTTAGTCATTTACTTACAACTAAGCGTTAACTTGGGTGGGATAGTTCCTCACTGACATACTCTGAGATGAATATTATTCGTAAAATAACTTTTAAAAGGGTTTCTTTGCAATGAAAATCCTGTTAGAGAGGACATTTCGAAATTTCAGTTTCTAATTCTGCATCAGCCACAGTCGTGGGCTTGTTTAGTTCATCATGAAATCCGACTTTTAGTTGATCGAAACTAGTCGACCCTAATCCAAAATCTTTTGAAAGAAAGAAACTTACGTACTTTCATACTTGCTAACAGTATTTAATAATAAACATGTTATTTACACAAATGGGCGTATGCCAACAATCTATTAGGGGATCCGTGGTAGAATAAGCTGTCCTCTTGTATAAAGATCAATTCTATTTTAGAACTCATTTCATTCTAAAAAATGAATATTTTTACTGCATTTTTGAGCCTGGCCGGCTAACTACCGAAGCAATAAATGGTATAGAGAAACTTGTCCATTCACTGGAAGCAAATCCTTCTAAGGAATACATAATGTCCTCGGTATTGCAGTGCCACCAAGATGCGAGCTCTGAAGGGCACTCAACCTCCCAGTTTCCACGAGCGACATCTACCTCTCTACCTCTCTGCCTCCCAGAGCAATATAAAAACATCGATGCGTCAGATTCTTCGCTGGAAGCGCACCGCCGAATAAATTTCCATAGTTTTTATCAACTTTAGCTTCGATGAAAAATTTTAAGCTTTTACCCTTTCAAAAGTTTCTTATCATCCCTATTGATGAATGATACTAGCCTAGCTTCGAGGACTTTCTCGTATTAATGATTGACTGATTTATTCACTTTACTTATGCTTTTAACAACATCATGGAGTACTCTGACCTTTATTCACGCCATGACGAAATAATCAATGACACAGTAACGCTAAGGTCGAAACGATACATCTAACTCATCCGATGGAGGAAAACAAATCACTCCAAAATGTCACTGTTATCTCGCTAAAGAACTGCAGCGGAGTTTAATAAAGCATTTGTAAGCGTTGCTTAAGGACCTATCGCTCCACTGGAGTACGTTGGATTTCTGAGCTCTTCTCGGAAACAGAGCAACGCTCTGAAAGCGACAGTTGCGTCAGTTTCAGGCCGGGAAGCAGTGGCCCGTACCGGGACCCCTGTGTTACTCCGTTTATTCCCAGTAACTTCGTAACAATTTCGTGCCTGCAGCCTGTGCTGTCGCTTCCTCATTTAGTGAATATCACGAAAGCATAAATTTGAAACTAAAGTTGAAGCATATAGTTATAGGTTCATGGCAGTAAGATGCATCATTTATTTGTTTCTCCGAGGAATTACTGTACTGTTCACTGCCAGCTTCGCATCCACCGGACGAACAACCTCAAGCGCGCAGATTTTCATACGAATTTTATGCTCGTCAGCTGGACAGAAGCCACTATCAGTCAAATTTTGCCTTTCAAACATGGTAGCAAGTGTGAGACGAAAGTCGTGAGTCCACTTAAATGCATCTCAGTGACACTCGGTCGAGCTACAAGTGTTACATCATGGCTAGAAATGTTATCATCATGGCTAGAAATGTTATTCAATCTTCTGTGGACGTCGTGAGGCTTCAATTAGCCAGCTGCTAATGAGCACAAATTGAATTCATTTGAGCATGATTTGAGTTCCGAAGAAGGCGATTCCTTCCCTTGAATGAACACTAAGTTTAGAAAATGATGTTCTAGGCTACATTAGGAAAGATAAATGTTTTTAAACTGTTAAGTAAAACATTTAGTTACCGGTATAGCCCAGACAAGACCAGATTGAGAATTCGTCAGTTTTCTCGTATTATACGATAGCATTGCGATCATGACGTGATAAATTTCAGCAATGAAAGATCTCAAAGTTGAAAATCAAAACTAGATCACATAAGAAATTCTGCAACCCAAGAAACTCTTATTAAACATTTTAACTATTTCTAGCGTAAATACAGCGTTCATGTCAAAGAATCTCAGCGAGACAGCCATCGTTATACACCTCACGTTCAGCTGATTTATAATTGACGAACTACTCGTAATTGGTCAATTTTTCGGAAGAATTGGATCCCTCTTTCTGGTTGGTTTTTCTTACCAGTTTATAATCAAATCCTACGACCCAAGAGGCCGAATTCTTAGCTGCATTTCCATGACTCGTCTATGTGTCTCAGAGAGCCCCAAACGATGCGTAAGGTAAGGTTCAAATATGAGATAAAAGCAAATAAAAGCATATTTTGAGGCGTTCGAGCTACAAAACAGTCAAAAATTACTCTACTGCCCGTCAATGTATTCGTTTACTTCCACTCGAGTTTTTTTCATATTTTTTATACGAATTTCTCTTCACGTGAAACATAAAAAATTCCATATTGAAGGTTTTTGGACGTGATATTTTTCTATTCTTGAGTTTTCATTCGAGAGTCAATATGGCTCGTGTTCAGATCCCTTCAGGCTGGGACCGACGGTGTAATTACGTGCCTCCATAGCATTTTGTGATCATTACCATCAATAAAAAAACGTACTGCAACCATCGTCATGTATTTCTTCATTTCTTCACTCGCGTACAAGTCGAAGTTTTACTTAATTTCAAAAGTTTTTTATAGGTTAATTTTTAATGTTAGAACCCTATGAGCTGGACTAAGGCTGGATGTTTTAGCTGAAACTTTACGAGCCACGAGAAGTCCTTCTTTCCCCCCGACAGGTGGGCGTGCTTTCTTGCAAAGACGGGTAATTTTGCGTTGACTGACAGTAACTTCACCCTGAAAGGACCGATGTAATTCCTTAAAGATAGAAATAATCAAGTTTTGTCTAAATTCTGGTTCCGATCGATTTTGAAGTGATCCAGTTTCGTTTTAAATTCTTCTTGCTTCGATCGAATTTGAAATAGACCATATTAGTCTGAAATTCTTCTTGTTTTGATTAAACTAGGATGAACAAGTTCATTAGGGCTTAAAATATGAACGATTGTTAAGGTAATACTTCGTTCGTTTAAAAAATAAGTAGGTTCGTATGGACAAAAGGTTTTTTACATAATATCTGAAAATTTCAAGGTTTTAAATCCTGGTATAGTTCATACATTTGAGCATCGATTTTTGAAATGATCCTAATTCACGAATGCCTCATCAAGTAGCGAATAAATAACTTCCGTACAATTTTCAAGTAGGAAAAAATTTGTACATTCAATTCATGAACTGTTTCGCTTACATATCGATATTTTAAAAAGTGATTAAAAATTAATAACCAGTTCGCCAGCATACATACTACGAGTGAGTATATATGAAATTTAACAGAAGACCTTTCTGATTGCAATTATGTGTACGCGTAGAAATATGGTTCAAATGTAGCCTCGAATATGAAACTTCATTTGCTAAGATAGAGAAGTGAACACCAACGGAAGTTTTTTCTCCCTACTGAAGTCGCAGGTGTCCACACCGTTGACCGCTAATGCTCCCACCACGTCACTCCAAAAGCCGACTGGGTCGCCGGAAGAAGTTCTTGCAGGAACGGGACTCCAAATAATCTCCCACCTTTCATCTATTGCACGCAGGTCCATCAATTAACACATTCAGTCCCACACAACGCAGATGTTCATCACCTGATATTTTGATACTTTCAGCTCAATTGCTAAGTGGCTGTCTTTAATTGCTGTCATCAACTCTTGCGCATGACGGACACGCGCGTCTTCGTTAATTATGAACAGGCCGCAAGTGCAACCACTTCGTAAAACCACAACGGTAAAAAAATTACAATTGAAATGCTTATTCATAAAACTAATCGTGAAGGCTTGGAACAAACGTCACTGTTGGCGGCAAATGTGCTGACATGGGATACAGTTTCAATTATTGTGATGCTCGTTTTGTTATAGCGATATAGCAAACTGTTATAGTAGTAGTGAGGATAGCAGTGCTTCAGTAACTTGGTAACATGGACTATCTCACACCGAAAGAGAAGGAACCATTCATTATGGACTTCGGAGAACGGATTATCTACGCACAATGTGTGTTCTCACACAGGAGCCCCCTCGCGTAGAAACAGCTAATTGAAAAGGAAGAAAAATAAGCAGAAGTAGTAAGCATAGCAGTGTTTTACTAACACAGACAATATCGCAGCAAGAGAGAAAGGATCATTCAGAATGTACTTGGGAGAATGGGGAATTAATTCACAATGTATGTTTCCACTCAAGATCCCCTGCTCATAGAAACAACATGTTAAGATAGATGAGGAAGAAAATCTTGAATATCTTGAATATCTTCAAAATGTTTGGGCCTTTATGTCCTGGCCACACTGGGGTGCCACCGTTTAGTGTGCTTGTGTGCATGGTGTGCCTTCGCATATCCGCGAGCTGTTGAACGAGAC